>MRSU01003240.1:0-14490 GCA_008369845.1 Trichomonas gallinae | reverse complement strand
AAACCAAAAGATGACAAGTTGATTTTCCAATCTCGTGGCACGCAAGGTGCTACATCTAAAGATATTGTTTTTAGCTATGCAGAAGTAGCCGATAAATGTAAACTTCTTGATAGATTTATCGAAAACAACTCATCAAGTGATAGTCCAATAGATGAAACAAATGCGAATACAGGATTTCTTGATACAATTTTTGGTAAATACATTCTTTGGCCTCTCCTTGCTGTCATCATTCTAGCTTTTGCTGCAGGTGTTGTTATTTTGATAAAGAAGAAGAAGAAAGAAACAATATCAAACTCTAACAACAATTCAAATACTGTTGAAGATGAAGAGCCACCGGAAGTAAGAGAAGATGATTTTGAAAAATTAAATACAACTTCAGACAATACATCATCTGAATTTGATAGTAATATTGCAAATCCTTTGTATTCAATTCCAGTCATTGGAACAGATGATGTTGATGATGAAGCTAATATTTATCGAACAATATAAAATACTTTGTCATAATTCAAATTTTATATATCGAATGATAGTATATTTGGATTTATAAATAAAATATGATGTCTACTTGATTTTTATAATAACATCAAATTTACTCAATTCTAACCAATGCTTAACATGCCGGATCAGCTGATTCTTTTGAGAATTATACAAAATGTTGTCACTACTCACTGCATTTATTCCTTTGTAGTAGATGCATGCACGTACATCAGCAAATGAATCATAATTTAAAACGCTCTGCTGATCAAAAGTTATATTTGTAATATTCATACAATTTGAGAATGAAATGATTCTAATTTAACATTTGTCAACTCAACTGCTTTCATAAGCTTATTATTTGCAAAAGCATTGGTTTTTCTATCTTGTTTCCATTAAAAGAATCTGATAAAATATAACTGATTGATCATAATTCCACCGATACCAGCATCTTTGAAGCTTGACTGTCCTATATAAGTGCATGAACCAAAGTCGAATGATGACAAAGAGTTGCAGCCTTTAAATGCACTATCTTCTATGGTTGTTATTTTCTTATTCATGATAATCATCGAAGAACAATCTTTAAAAGCCGACTTTGATATCTATGTTAAACTTTTAGCTTCAACCATAAACTCCATTTGATTTATCTACTACAGTTTCGGACTGGTTGCTGAATATAAATGGAACTTTGGAAAGATCTCATAGAAAAATAATGAATTTATTGAAAGAACTCATAGAAAAATTATATGAAGTTAATTAAAATATAGTCACGTTTAATATTCACCATACACTATATACAATATGCACCAGTATATCTCTCAAACTGACTATGAAAAGAGATTTCGATCAATATATTGAATCGGACCAATAATAGATCCAAGTGTTATATATGGACTGTCCATACCTTGGGAGTATTTAGACACTAACATTATAGGCAATATGAGTTTAATACAATAGACTCAATATACTAAATCTTTATCTTCAAATTCCTAAAAAAAACATCATAAAAATATTTTTTTTTTACAAATTTAATGCTTAATTATTTTTATTCATCGTATATAGATAATAATTATCTTTTGGTTAGGTTTATATATCTTGCGGAAATAAAATATCAAAATAAAATTATTGAGAAATGCTTTCAATTTTAAAGTATTATGTTTAAATTAAATATATATAAGATCTTTGACTGTTCATGGTAAATTTGTGTTGAATTCGAAATTCAAATAATATTTGTGAAGACAAATGTAACCAATAACGAGTAGCAAGTATTGTTATCATGTACTGTTACTAAATCAACATAAACAAATTCGAATATTAAATTAATAACAAAATAAGATCATTCTATTACATGAAATGAGGAGTAACTAAAAAGAATATAGTATATTATTTCCTTTTGTACTTGAGTGATTGTATTTCAGCTCTCATCTCGACTTGAGATTTTGCAATTTCAGCGACTTGAACCCTCAGATCTTGAATCGATTTATATATTTCTAATAGTATTTCATTGGATTCTGTTTTTTGGTCATCTTCATCAATAAATTTTGTGCTTTGAGGAATATATTTTCTTGGAACAGGAGATTTTGTTGTTTCATAAGTAGACATCGAGTATGATTCTTGTCTTTTTGTTGATGGTATTGTTTTTCTAGGCGAATAACTTGGAGTTGCAGTTGAAGAAATGAAATTGTCTGGATTCTTTTTCTTTTTTGCAGATTCTATTCTATCAAGCTTGTCATTTAAATTGGTCGATCTTTCAATGATCACATCAAGCTTCCTCATTATTAAATCAACATTTTGTTGCGTCATCAAAAAAAAAAAATAGAAAAAAACGTTCAAATTAAAAATGATTCCATTTAATAGCTTATGTGAATATAAACGTATTTCACTCCAAAAATCCTCACAAAACCCAACAATTTTCATTTCAAAAATAGGATTTTTATTATGATTATGTCGACCAAACTCTTAACGAGTGAAAACACCAACACATTAATATATTGGCTACAAAACAATTATTTAATGATTAACTCTATAACATGAACATCTTATATGAATTAGTTTTCTTTTTTATAGTATGTGAGTGTAAATACATCATTTTTAAACAGAATAATTTTTTATTTTTTAACAAAAATTCGACAATGATTATTGACACAAAACAGGAAACACAAACATTATACCATAAAAATGAGTCCTAAATTACTATATTACTAGTAAATCAATGCTTTGTTCTGTCAAATAAATGATCTTCAATGCGTCGTTATAATATAATTCATCATTTTTTTAAAGTTAACAAGCCAATCAGAATTGCCTGGGTTTGGTATATATAGTTTATCGGGAGCTACTTTTGAATTGTTTAAGGTATCAAAAACTATATGAGATTTGTCAATTCATATGAATTCAAGAACCGGAAAAACGAAGCCAAATAGTCGGTAAAAATAAATTTCACAAAAATCGCTCAAGTGATTCAATTATCGATCATTCAATACTCATTTTGTTATAACTACAGAAAATTGAATATGATGAACAAAGTTATATTTCGAAATTCAAACATATTTATTAATCAAATATTTGATAATTTTCTAATAATAAACTACAATGAGTAGATAAACATATACTATTCAATAGCAATTCAATACAATATGTTTAAAAACCGTAAAATCAAAACATAAAAAACAGAATTATTAAGAATTGAAAATGATTTTTAGTTATGATATTAAACATATATGTATCAGCAGCTCATCAATAAAATTATAGGTATAAAATTCTAATTGCATTGAAAACTTCGAGATTTTTATATATTTAAACGTGCATAATAATTATTTCAATGCATTTTATTATTAATATCAAAAAAGAAATTAATATAATCATTAGAATAAAATCTAAAACCGTCGGATTTGTTTTGGATTCAATTTTATAGATGGTGGAATTTTTTTCTAAAATCATGCAGAGTCAAAATAACTTTAAAAATAGAACTATTAGTTTGTATATATAACGAATTTCCTTGTCTTTTTGAGTACAATTTTCGAGAAAGAATCTGACATTTTGATTCCTAACTTAGTTTTGAAGAAATACGATGAAATGAAATAATACATAAATAATAAAGAAGGATAGCCTACCTTTTTAGTAGTATAAAAGATAGTGATAAATAATATTAGAAAAGAGCAGTGTAATAAAGATCTTCTTCTGGAATCCAGTCATCTTCATCAACAAAGTCAGTGAATTCGACTGGACTTGGATCGAAATTGCAATGAAGATCAGGAATTAAAGTTTCAATTTCAGCACTGGGCTGAGCAATTACTTGCTTGGCTTGCTTTACAGGCAATGCAGGCTTGCTTGATAACCTTCTTAGTGTCCATTGCCTCATCAAACAAATAGATGTTCGCATAAACGGGAAAATTGCTGCTAGCTCTTTGGCGCTGTTTGCTTCCATTGGCGCTGTGACATAACCCATGCTCTGGAATCCAGCATTGACTGATGACTTGCATTTTCCGATTAGCGTCGTTAACTGGCGAGTATTTAATGCAAGTGAATCACTCATCCATACTATTCCGCATACTAAGGACCGAATCTTGTCCGAGGAGTTATTGCGCACGATGTACGCTCTGATTAAATCAACTATATTCTGGAAAGTCTTAGTAAATTTGTAGCGGCCCGAGATCGCGATCATGTTTGCGATATCTTTCTGCAGATTCTCATAGCCGAGCTTGTCAATATCAGATAGATTCTCCCAGTACATCGGTCTCGATCCCGGGCCGCCTGTTTCAGTTTTCTTCATGTTTCAATAATGTCACTTTCTTGATTTTCACCAACTTTTCAAAATTTTCTTTACTTTTGTGTGAAATTTTTGACACTGTTGGACAGTTTTATCTTTACAAAATCTGCAACGACCAGTTTTTGTCTTTTAATTACTGGCAAATCTTGGAACAATTTTTTTTTAGTTTTATTTTTTGATTTATTTGTTTCTTTAATTCTTAATGATCATTAGTAAATGAATTAATTTTAGTTATAAAATTATTGTTGATTTGCATGCATGTATTTGTATATGATGAATGTAATAAAGTTTAATTTAGGACGAAATTTCCTAACTTTATATCTGGACAACATTGATGTATCATGAAAAAGTTAAGTAAGCTAAATGTGAAAATATAGTAGCAAATGAGTTAGGAAACTTAGGTATAAAATCAAATATTAAAATGCTTAGATGATGATCTTGTTTGATTGTATTTATAATTTATGATCGGAGATTAATATCATTAATAACTTGAAATAACTATAAAGGCATGAAGACGAATAATTCGATATCAAATAAAGTCTGATTATTAGATTATCAACTTCTTAAGTCTTAAATACTAATTATTTTGAGTCTTAAATGATTAACCATATGGTCTTAAAGCTTCTTATTTATAATATTATCTTATCGAATAAATATTATCAATAAAATTAGCATAAATCAATTGTAATTGAATAATTGCTTGAATGTACATATAATGTAAACATTTGGAGGCCCAGAAAATCATAATCGAAAATTTGATATCATAATTTCATAAAAACCGTCGGATCAGTGACCATGTATGTCATACATATCCTAGAGAAGCCAAATCTAGCTTGTTTTATGAAAAAGAAAGTTCAAACCCGACGGTTGAATTCCTTTTTTGGAAAAGTGCCAAATATCGTAGCGATTGTTTGGATCTTTAGGTGAACGAAATCATCATGCGATTATATAACTTGTGATTTCTATTAGTTCCTTGCAATTATTGTATGTTTTGGCAAAGTTTATAGAGCTGTATACGATTGAAATTTGTTGGAATTGAATCTAATTTTAAAATCTGATTAACAAGTTAGCCTCTCTAACATGAATGGCACTTATCTGCACTAGTAGTAGTTCGAAATTTGTAGATAAATGATAAGCAGGTAATGATATGAAGTGATCAGTTAATCTAATGTCACTTTTTTATTCAAGAATTTCGACCAAAACCGCTTTTAAAATACATCACACATCTGAGAATGTTTTATATTTGCTAAAATTTTAACGTGATCGCAAAATTAATTCCAAATTCCTAATATTCTTTTGTCCATTATAGAATTGCCTGCCTGCATAGATGCCTTTATGTTATATAAATAAGCCATTAATCCGATATCGTTGTGATTTCTGGCAAAAACAAGTGATTTTCAATTGAATGATTTTTAACCTTATTGATGTATAATTAAATTTTCCAAATATACTATTCATATCTGGCCATAATCATTATAAATATCATCTTTCTAGGCATACCTAGATCTTATTACATAATTAATTTGCCTTGAATGACAACAAATGTTTCTCACTTAAGTGGTATCATGCTATTATTGGTCGAAAATTCGCACGAAACTCTGAACATGTTACCATAGTTATCGAGATAGAGCTATACATTGCAACAAATAAATATGTTAATGCAACTAAATGTAATATTAAGCATGCTAAAAGACACGCTTTTTGTGAAAAAAAAATTACAAAAAAAAAAATCATCGCATTGTCTATTAGATGCCTCTGGCACATTTTTTACTAATTGGATTTTGCGTAATGAATACACTGTTAGTTGATGTTTCAACATCATTGATTGAAATAGAATTTTAATCTTGATTTTATTACATTAAATCATCATTATTAAAAATTATCGTGAAAGTTTAGAAAAAGAACATAAAATTTATTAAATAAAAATAGTGATTAAACATTGTATAGAAATAATAGCAGATCTAAAACAGCTGTGCCATTTGTTCCTGTGCGTCATCTACATCAGATGCTGAACATTTGAAGAAAACTTCATCACCGTCAACAATCTGTGTGTTTTCTGTTGGGAAAATTGGTGTTTTATCACGAATTATGTGTGTTATCAGTGTTCCTTCAGGCAGAATGACCTCTCTTACTATCAATCCACATACCATACTCTCAAGAGTAACGAGGAATGAAAATTCTTCGAAGTCTTGAATATCATCGTCATCTCGCTTTTCAACTAAAGCTTCCATCAACTTTTCATACAAAGGCTCTATGCGCATCAACTCAGCTACAATGTATGCCCATGCCACAGCTGTTGCTGGTCCGAGCCATCCTGTGAATTGTAGAGTGAACTCAACAGGCAAAATCAGAGATGTAAGTGGCGCGCGAACAACACCAGTGAAGAAAGCTGACATACACATCATAACTAGGTATGTGTATCTGGATGAATCATATCCAGCTTTAATCATGCCTTCTGCGACTAATCCACCCCATAAACCTCCGATTGAAAGCATTGGAATAAAGATTCCTCCAGATGCTTTCGAACCGAAACAGATAAGTATGGAAACAAAGCGGACAATGAAACATATAAGAATGTCTGTGACAATCATTTCGTGTTTAAGAACCTTTTTGAGCACTGAAGCACCTCCAAAACCGCCATCTGGGAAAAATGTACAGAGAACGACAGCAATTATCTCTGGAATTATCACATAGAACTTCATTGGTAGGAATTTAACGTATTTGTATAGATTTCTGGCTCTTCTAATACCTAAATTAAATAATGCACCCATAAAACCACCGCAAATGCCGCAGAATATGGATACACCGAATGTAGTCAAGTTGAAATTTTCTCTGCTTAGTTCATTTATAAGAATAATTCGAGGATGAAATATCAAATGAGTGATAATTTGTGAAATCGATACACATATGATTGAAACGAGTATAATATGTGTTGAAAATTTCCTATATACTTCTTCCAAGGCGAAAATCAAGCCTGAAAGTGGAGCATCAAAAGCAACAGCTAAACCAGCTGAAGATCCAGCCGCAACTAACAACATATCATGGACTTGGCTCATTTTAATAAGCTTTGCAAGCCCATAACCGACGCATCCACCAAGATAAACAGATGGACCTTCAGATCCCAACGAAAGTCCCGAAAACATGCTTAGTAAACTAACGATAAACATTGCAGGTAGTGATATATACCATGTTAATTCTAGATTTCCACGCGCAACGCTTTCAATATATGGAATTCCGGAGCCTCGAATCTCTTTAAACCGTTCTAGAGCATATCCAATGGCTAGACCTATCATTATATCAATGAAAAATGCCAATGGTAGCCATCTTAAGTCTTTTCTCACGAGAGAAAACAGATATTTAGATTTATCAACGAGTAATTCTGCGAGAAATTGATATGTTCCAATGATAGCACCGCATATTACGCCAGTAATGAGTCCTACGGCAACTAAAGGAAGGAATAACTTCTTCAAAAACGTATAATATAGTTTTCTTTTTTTAAACTTTCTTGCTGTTTTTTGATCCGCTTTTGCTGCAGCTTCTGCTTTCTCTATATCTGGGTTTCCATCAGGCAGAGTGTCTTTCTGATCTGATGAACTTAAATCGTCTAAAGCGTGTTCTCTTGTTTCAGTCATTTCTGATTTTTTTATCGTTTTTTGTTTTCAATGATTTTTCAATATTAAAAATTGTTGATTTAGTATCTACTCATTTAGATGTTGCTTTTTATATGGTTTTGATTTGAAAACAGTTTTCCAACCATTCAATTTGAAATTCTTCAAAATATTGATTTTGCTTCATTAGTACTATTATATGTGGATTAATATTTCAATAAACAAATCAAATTTACGATAGCCATTCAAAAAAAAAAAAGTGCTTGAAATAAAATATTCATTCTTAGTGATATAATTGATGTTTATTGAAATAAATTTCAATGAGCAAATTTACAATATTCACAATTTGATAGTTATAGAAAGTGTAGATATCAGCAATAGAATCGTTTAAACGAGAAAAAAGAAATGTTTGGACGATTTTTCAAAATTTAGTAGTAATGATTAGCATCTATAATAGGTGATAATTGATGAAATTTTCCATTTTTTCAATTATCTAAGCGTTTTGACATGTAAAAAAATAGGAATTAATTTTCCATTGATATTATATCATATTTTTGCACTGCATTATTTTGATTTTTGACGTGTAAAATAGATTTCATTGTTTTTTTTTTTGCGGAATATGGATAAATGTACAGTTACAAAGAAATCTATAAGTGTATAAACTTTCCTTATGATTCATATGAAAAATAAATTAATAAGTTTGATAAAACAAAAAATATCAAAATATTGTTATGATTATAATGCATTATTATCATATATTTCGGTTTTGACCGATTGTAAAAGCTGTACATTGTTAATAGTAACACAAGCACAGATAGCGGTATAATAATCGCAAAAACAAATATAAATTTAATGGCTTGTATGCATGTGGAAATGTTTGTTTGCATATGTATCCGAATTTACTACATATCATGGTGAAAAATCTTTGGAAATCATGTAAGATAGATAACATATCAATAAAAGATTGAAAAGTAAGTATCTGTAGATCATACTTTTCTATTTAAACACGATCTAATGACTTAACAGCGTTAATCACTCGAATAACAATAAATTTAAAAATATTTCGTAGTAATACTCAAAACCAGAATATCATATGGCTGATATAAGGCGCATGATATATTCACTTAGTTTTTAATTAATTAATCTCGATTAAAAAAACTTCAAAATATAATTGAATGTGCACTATTTGCAGGAAATATTACAATATATTTCATGTGCTAAACAATATTTTGATGTGTCAATTCAATTTTCACATTATTTTGAAATATCAAAAATTTTAAAATAAACATTGAACCAAGTGATCATTATGATAATGATTCTACATAGTAGTGCTTAATTTTTTGATTATATATCAGTAAAATTGAGCAAAAAAAAATTATATTTCAAATACTACAATTTATAAAACACAATCTACATAATATTATAGGATGAATTATTTCTTACGCTTCTTTGACTGCGAGAGCTGGAATAACTCGTTGTAATATTGTTGTTCGCCGTAATGTTGGTCTTCTAACTTCCTGAATAATGGAAGTTTCTCGAGAATCATGCGATTACTCTCCTCAACACGTGGTATGAGCTCGCGTATCTGTGCCTGATGCTTTGCAACTTCATCTGTAAATGTATCTTTGTGATTGAGGCTCTGTCCGTCGTTCTTATCCAATCCAATCGACTTAAGCTCGAGTGTAAGTCGTACATCGAAGTCCAAACTGAGGTATTTATCAAATTCTAATTTTGGCGCCAAAACGTTTAAAGGCAAAAACTGATCTTTTCTGCGAGGAGTTGCTGGCTTTGTTGCTTTTGTTTCAACAAGTGATGATAAAAGATAATGCATCGTTGAACAATTACGTTTTTGTTGATTTTCAATCGGGAAAGGTGGAGGATTTGTAACCCAGTAGTCTGATATATCATCTGGAGACGGAGGCGGGCCAGGCGGAGGCTGAAGTTTTAAATTTCTTTTGCTATCTTTCATTAATCTAGAAACCTTCTCCATAAGAGTCTGACTCCAGTGAGTCTGTGATTCAGTGACTCTAGATAGCGTAAGAGATGCGCCTTGAAGTGATCTCTCGATCGTAGAACGAAAAACGGCGTTAATTTCTTCAGCTGTCGGCAAAGGCGCGAACATTGGCTCAGATCGATACCATATATCAAGCGGGTTTCCAGTAGATCTTTCCGTCTGTTCTCTCATTGATCTCATACTGCGCTCAGATCCTCGATTTGAATTATTAAGTTTCTCATTTTTAATCATATTTCTGTTTTGCGACTGCTTTTGCGACTGCAATGGTTTTTGCATTGAATCGTAGCCGCTGTTAGACATATTTTGATTTCCTCGTTGATTGAAATTTCTTGTCACTTGTATCTGCTCCAGGGCGGTAATTAGAGGCTGGATATCAGCTTGGTACTGCATTTTTGATTTTTGCAAGGTACTTCTAAGCTTAAGAAGCTCAGCTTTTATCTCTGATAATTGATTTAGCGGAATTTCAAGCTCCTCTGACCTAGGAAAGTTGAGCTGAGAGTTCGTCGTGAAGAATGTTTCAAGAACCTTCTGGGAAACCTTTATATCGTTTGGATCGATTATCAGCTTTTGTGGGTCAAACGAGGAGCGCATTTTTTTGTTTTTTTTTTTACTTTTTTGTAAAATCTTTTTAGGCTTGAATTTGGACATAATATATGTATATTCTCGCTAAATTTTTAATTAAAAGACAAAAGTTATAAAAAATTAAACAAAATAAAGGCAAATTATATATTTTGACATCATATATCTATATATTTCTTTATCATATATCTTAAATCACGAAGATGGCTTAAATTTAAAAAGATTTTTTATTTGATGAAATATATTATTTCATTATGTAATAAGAGGCAAATGGAAGTATTCGTACTTTTAATCGAACTAATTAAATTATCATTGCTAAGATAAATAATTAAATCATATAATCTGATCAATGGATAATGCGTAATCAAGAATTATATCCGCTGTATATAACCGAGTTGTTTTAAGAAGATCAATTCAATTGTATTGCAAATAAAAATATGGATTTTATGTGTTGTAAATAATTGGAAACTATTTTATTGTCATTTTACATGCTATTACAAGATAATTCCTGCTAATCTTCATTCCTAATTTTCGAAAAATATATTGATGTATCATAAAAGAATGAATTATATAGCGCATAACTGACATGTATAAACACCAAACAAGCAAGCTTCTTTGTAATTCAGGCTAGAGAGAGAATCCAATAAATTCAATGAAATTTCTATGTTGTGTCGTTCGTAGTGGACTGAAAATTGTAAAATGTTTAACGAAATTGATATCATGAATAAACTCAAAAAGAAATATTCGAGATCTAAACATTGATGAATTTAGATTTCGAGCGAGATCAACAGAACTTGGTGCCACTTGACTACAACAGAGCATCATGATGTAATATGACACTTTGCTGCAGACAAGTGGCATTCGCTCTTATCAGTTTTTGTCAATGTCAAAAAAAAAGTATATAAATTTACATGTCAAATTATTATCAAAAAAAAAAAGTAAATATGTTTACATGTCAAATCGATATGAAAAATTTCTAAAAAATTTTGTAAACCAAAAAATAATGTTTAATATTATATCTGTAATGAATGGCGAACTTTTTATTCAAAAATTTCTAGCGTTGAATATTGAACAAGTCTGTCAGGGCCAAAATGTCTGCAGAAGAGCGTATTGCCGAACTTACTGCAAGAATTGCTACATTAGAAGCTGCTATTAAGACAGGTGGTGCTACACCAGTCGCTGCTACAAACGATGAAGAATACCCATTCCTCGCTAAACTTTCTGGCGATGATCTTATCGCTGCAAAGACTCTCATTACAGAAAATGCTACACTTCGCAAACAAGTCTCAGAACTCAAGGAAACACTTGATGAAAAGAACTTCCGCATCAAGCATATGAAAGAAGCCCTCGGACAGTATATTAAATAAAGAATGGTAAGTAAATGATTGGTACGATTACAGTATTTTATGAAATCGTTGCAATTTCTTCACCGGATTGCAAGAAATATTGAAATTTTAAAATTAAACTTTTCGCAATTAAATATTTATTATTTAAATATAATACACTAAAGATGCCTATTCAAAATTTTGATTCACGGCTTCTGAACTTAAATATAAAAATCAAAAAATATTTATCATAACAATTTTCGCTTATAAATAGGAAATATATTGATGCTATAGAAGAATCCTAATAAAATTTCAGAAAATTAAGATCTTTGAAAGAATATATTATTCAAAATTATTATAATCTTTAATACGAATGATTTTGTGAATAATTTATATTTGTGATGAGAATATATAAGCATATTATAAGGGTAAAAAGATTGAAAAAAGAATATTTCAAAAAAAAATTTATCAAACATTTTATTCGAACAAAGATTTTGGATAGTTGGCGAGTTCAGGGAATGACCTACTATTTTCTCCGTAGCATTCACCTGGGAATATCGGCGAAGATCCCATATATTGTCTGGCAAATGCTTCTGGTTCACGGACGAAGTCAATGTTCATCTCAAACTGCTCCCACTGAAGTGTTTGAGGCATTGTATCAACTAATTTAATTTGTTGTTGGAAAGTCGAAGATTGAATTGTATTCAAAGCTTTGTCAATTAATGGCTTGGTCTCGTAGATTCCACTTCGCTGCATTGTCAAAAATATAACATTGCGCCACGCAGTTTGATGCTGTGGATCAAGATAAAGAGCTCTTTGTAAAACAGTAATAGCATCAATGAACATTTTTTCTTGGTAATAAAGGACAGCGAGTTCACACCAAAACTGTGCAACATCGTTCCAGTAATTAATGCATTTCTTGTAGTATTCAATTGATGCGGCATAATCTCTTGATCGGAACGAGATTCTGCCCAAGACAAGATTAAATACAGGGTCAACTGGATCGAGTTTAAGACCTTCTTCTGCAATTTTCTTTGATAAATCGAAATTTGATTGACTGAGCAAGTATTGCGAATAATGATGTATTAGTCGTATTGCCTTTGGGCATTTTTCGACAAGCTGAGAATAAATTTCGCCAGCACGTTCTGGTTGCTGGCTAACTTGGTATGTGTAAGCAATCTGAAATTGGACGTCTTCTGTTTTGAGATTGTTAGGAGGGTTCTCGAGTATCTGTTCAAAGTAGTATATCGAACTGGAATACTGTTGTCTTGTTCTGCAAATTACGCCAGCGCGAAAAGCCATATCCCCAAAATAGGGGAGTTGAGGTGTGTGCGCTATAAGAGGTTTTAATAATTGAATGCTGTTTTCTGGGTAATTAAAATGGAAATAAACGAGAGATAAACCGTATGAAAAATGATAATCTGTTAAATGAGCGTTTGCGCGCAAAGCATGTGCGTATGATGCGAATGCATTTGGAAAATCGCCGAGAGTTAAATAACAATGGCCGAGAATGATCCAGGATTTAATAAGACCTATATTTTCTTTAAGTAATTGGCCGTTGTTATCTACTATTTTACTAATCTCTGCAATAGTCGCTGTATATTTTGGATAATACTGCTGGATTAAATTAGAGTTTGGGTTGTAGCTGAAAACTTTTTTCGCTGCGTACTCTGACATATCATTACACTCCATGTCTCTGCACGTAGTCACAGCTATTGTGAAGCTCTGCTCAAACTCTCTATTCAATCGATCGAGGAATTCTTCGTTAGAGAGATGATCTAGCATACAACTTTGGCACTTTTCTATATTTATTCACTCTGCAATTTTCTCTTTGGAATCGAAATACAAAGGAAGCATGGTGTAATTTGCATGTTTTTCGCATTATTGGACCTTTTAACATTAAATCAAAAAATTAAAACTAATCAACTTGGTTTAATCTATTATCAGCACAGAGAAACAATACTTTTGATGTATATATTGTCCTTCATATGTCATTAGTTGCTGAGGCATAATTGTCCGCCCATCGAAATGAGATTTTTTTGGAATCATTGACAAACGATATGAGAAAAAAATAGACACATATAGTGCAATCGGAAAAAAATACTAAAGCCTCATAAACTCAATGTGGATAATTCAAAAAAAATTGAAATATAAAGTCTATTTTATTGCATTTTATTAATAACTCCTTGATATAGTAACCGATTAATATATATTTTAGTCGGTGATAATGAATAAATTGATGAAATTACAATTATTTTTTCTTATTTTTTATATAATAATTTGTCATGTAAAGTGATTTTATCAAATTTTTGCTTTACAGAGTTAAATATTGATTGTTTTGCTCATTGAGTAATTGTATCAACAGAATTCGATGGTTTAAAGACTAATAAGCATAAACATATCATTTAACTTTGTATTTTCTTTCATCTTGATTTTTGATTTGAGATATCAGATGAAAAAAAAAAATATGAGATAAATTACAGATGAATATAGATGTAAACGATAGACTAAATTGAGTCGAGGAAAAAAAAAACCAGTATGAAATTGAGTCGCGCTCGCATTCGCTCGGGGGCATAACCTTAAAGTGATAAAAATTTCTAGTTTTTGTCTCAATTCTAGAATTTTTATATTAAAAATGTCAAATTGCCGTATAAACAAAAATTGACTTTTTCACAGCGAATCACGAAGTTTTTCAAAAAATTAATAAATATTTATTTAGTACAT
>MRSU01003238.1:0-38885 GCA_008369845.1 Trichomonas gallinae | reverse complement strand
CAGCACATGGGTGCTCCAGGCACAGTTTCCCGCTCTGCCCGCCCAGGTCAGAAGCTTGGTCTTATCGCTGCCCGCCGTACAGGTCGTCGCCGTGGTACAGTCAATCTTGCCTAAAGATCTGGTTCGATTTGAACTGTTTAGGAAGTTTATTTTTTTATCTATTTTTTTTCCAAATTTGATTCAAATATCAAAATCATAAAACTTTAGACATGTAATTTTTTTATGTCTTTGAAGCCTCATGAAAATGAATTCTATAAAAATCAATTCTTTATTTAATATAATAATTTATTTATTCAAAAATCTCTTTTAAATTAACCATCCTTATGGCATACCAATATAACTACACCAAATATTAAGTTTTGAAAAGACAAAAATGTTGAAAAAGGAAGATATAAAATATCGAAAAAATATTATGTAATAAAATGAGAAAGTTGTAGAAAAATTGTATTGTATGTTGGTTTCTGTGAATGTTGTAATGTTTTTTTTTGGTGAAAGATTTCAAATGAAGAATTAAATTTTGTAATATTCAAGCAAAATATTTAGAATAATATCGATTTAGCTGCGCGGCTTTTCCTTCTTGCCGAGCCAAAGAGCAAGGAGTGAGAAACCAGCAACCTTGATGACTTTGAAACGGCAGCCTGGAAGGTCACCGACAGAACGGCCAGAACGACCCATACCGGCGATAAGAACACGGTCGTTATCATCGATCAAACGGAGGGAACCATCGCGTGGAACGAATGCTGTGACAACTTTAGAGTTCTTCTTAAGCTGAACACGAACAGCCTTACGAATAGCAGAGTTTGGCTGCTTGGCTTCGACGGCGACCTTGCCGACGACAATGCCAGATGCCATGGCAGCACCTTCGAGTGGTGTTCTGTAGACGGATGTGTTGTGGGCACGGCGATAGCTTGTGGATGCCCAGAGATTAGCCTTGTGTGCAAGACGAAGCTTGCGAGCTGCAAGACGGCCGCATGCCTTGGATTTACCCATTTCTTAAAAGGCCATTACGATTAAAACGGTTTTTTGGAGCCAGGCACAAAATCTTTCATTTTTTTGCTGAATATCGCATCTATGCATTGTAATTTTTGCATTTTCGCATTTTCAAACGATTTTATCATACATCAAAATTTTCAATTTTTTTCCTTCATTTTTTTTGCTTTTTGATACCTATATTCATTTTAGTCTTTTCAACTATATTGACATTATATAGTTGAAAGTGCTCAAAATCAATATTTCATATTGATTTTTATTCAATTTTCATTTGTAATATACTAACCGATATAAACACATTATATTTTAAATATATTCATAAAATATTGATTGATTTCAAACAATACATAAGATATTATCTTAAAACCAACGAAAATCAATATCGAAATATGAAATATTCAGCCATTTTCTGCAAATAAGCAACATAAAAAGATTTTCCTATCTTGACTAAATATATTGATTAATAGTAGAGGTTGATTCTTTATAATAATAAAAGTATATCGTCGACTTTGTATTTTTATAATATTTAATAGAGTAATAGTGAGTGCGTTGCGAGATAGGGTCGATTAAAAATCACTATTTCTCGATATGCATTTTACATTGGTAATGAAAGTTATTTTCATTATCAATTTCTGAAAAATCATTTTTTCTCGAAAATTCCTCCATTAATGTATATTAATTCTTTTACCAATGTTATGTATATCCAATTATGAGTAATTTTCCAAGTTTTTGGTATACATAGAATATTTGTCAAATGTAAAGTAACAAAAAATAATTTAATTTGACATGTAAAGTCGAAAATATTTTTTTGTAAGTGTCACTTTTCAGAATTTTGAAAATCTCTAAAATGAACGAATCTGAAGCGACAAATGCGCAGTTAAACTCAGCACTCGTTTCGATTCAATCAAATTTAACACAGTTGAAGCCTTTGCTTGTCGAATTAAAGATGAGATTTTCAGATCTCAAAAATGCGCAGCCAACTTATTCGAAAGGCTTGATTGTTCCATGCAATACAGTCATGCAGACAATTGTAGAAATCTTTAGACCAATAGAAATGATCTACAGAAACTCAAATACAAAAATAAATATTGATTCGACGTTTAATAGTTTAATTAGCGAGACTGTTCAACTCATTGGCTCATCAGTGTTGAATTCTGAAATATTCTTCCCATTTACTGCATCGTTTTTACCACTTTTGAGTTTTTATTTTCAATGTAAAGCTCCAAAAGAAGTGGAATCAGGAGAATCATTCAATACATTATTTTTCACCTTCCACAAATTCATAACAACAAAAGTTCCGAAAATTTTTAATTTTGATATGCAAGATCAGCTTAATTCTCTTAAATCATTCGGTGAAACAATCAAAAAAGATGAGCAATTGACGAAACTCGATCCATTAGTCGAAAATATTATTTATAAAATTGATTTATTGAAAGAAAAATTTGAACAATCAGTTAAACAGCAAATTGACAACGCAATAATTACATTTAGAGCGGAAGTTATTACTTATCTTCCAATAATTTACAAATTACAAGACCTCAAAATGAGTTATATAGAATTTACAACAAATTTAAAGAATATCGAACAAACTTTACTCATTGAATCTAGAATCTCAAAGATTAAGGCATTGTCAAACGAAATTAATGATTACATTGAGAAATCACCTGATTTAATTCAATATCAAGATTTTTCGACGCAAAAGTTGGATTTAACCAAATTCTTAGCAATAATTGCCAAACAACTCATCCAAATTAACGAATTTTCTTCATTATCTGAAGAATTAAAGAATTTTATTTCAAATCAAAGCGGAGACTTCTCGAATCTAATGAAATTAATATCGGAAATCAAAATACCAGTAGAGCTGCCACTGGAAATTTCACAACCAGCAGCTGCTTTCGAATTTGGTTTTGATCAAGAAGATTCGATTTTTAAGAAGTTATCAGTTTCCTACATCACAGACAGACTTCCTAAGCTATACGAGCTCGTTAAAGCCCAAGAACAGCCCGAAATTTTCATATCAATTTTATCATCGATCAGAAAAATCAGATCTGTTACAAAAATATGCAAGGAAAATGATGGATTCATTGCATTGTATGAGTATCTCATCTACATTTTGCTCCTTCCTCAGTCAAAACCATTTTATAATAATTTAATCAGTCTTCTCGCCAGTTATTTGCCATCTAGAGCATGCATTGCTAATATATTCAAGCTCGCGGATTTAGAACAACAGGCAAATGACATCATTATCCTTATAAATAAATCTGACTCATCACAACAGATTCGACAGAAGCTTTTGCAAGAAGATGTTATCGAACAAAGCGACGCTGCAACGATCTCAGTCGATCTCGAGCGTCCAGTTGATGCGCTTCATGCTTTAGACATAAATCTTCGCCATGCTGCTGATTTCATGGAATTCATTGAACTGCATAGCAACTTACTGCAAAAGCTCGGTGTTGAGGGCGTTGAAACACTTTGCGAGAATCCAGACCCACAATTTGCAAATATTACATCGTTAACCATTTCAATTCTTCAATCTCCTGTCAATGTCAAAGTCACAGAACAGTTCTTGTCATCATGGATCAAACTAGTTGGGAAAGCAATGATTTGCGGAGCCGCATTCGAAGATATTAATGAATTCGCGAAATTGATACCATTCATCGATTATTCTCAGATGCTCATGGAGTCTGCTCTCAAGTGCAATAACATTACAGCAATAACTCAGCAGATTTCAAATAAATTAGGAAATGAAATATACGGAAACTCCCTCCATTCATCCGCTTTATCGCTTCAGGTGAAGTTCTTCGACATGATGATGACATGCAGAACAACAGAAATCAGCCAGTCATTATCTAATGTTTTCAATTTTGTCAAGAAATCAGCTTACGAGTGGTATCCAGAGATTTCTAGACTGGGAATGTCATTAATTTCAGTTTCAGGAGTCATTTCACACTTAGATTCATTAACACAAGCTTTGAACGCTGCTGGATGCAAAGAACTCGAGCTTATGCCATTGATTCGTGCAAATATGGCTTTAGGAATCATGTCTTCAGCATCAATTATCAACGAAATCATAGAAAATGAAAAAATCAAAAAATTCGCTGACGCAGAATTCGTTTTTGAGACACTTTACAACTGCTCAAACGAAATAGTTGACAAATATCTTGGCGATGCATCAGTTTCCATCGTAAACGGCAACGATATTGTTGATCCTCAATCATTATATGAAGCAACAACGCGATTTTTGTACACAATGGCTGGCTACGCGTCATCTCCAACACTCAAGAACGCAGACGACGTCATCAAAGTCCTCAAAGACTTGTCGCAGACTGCAACATTAATCGACGAAGGACTAAGGACAGGAAAACCTTCCGCAATCTTCTATTTCCAGTCATGCCTTAGAAAAGTTGATTTTACCAAGCTCAAGCTCTCGACATGTGTCGACAAAGACCTCGCAGCATTCAAGCTCGCTCTGGCTGCTGCGTCTGAGTCAGCTTTGATTGCAAGCATCGCAGTTTTAGCGAGTTTGTCATTCGACACTCTTCCATATAATATCGAGCCATTCATTCCTTACGAAGACATCGCTGAGATTCCTAAGACGCTATCTCAGGTTACATCATACCTCAAGACACAGCCGAAATTATATTCGACGCAGACACTTCTCGACAAGCTCAAAGCTATCATAGAGAAACACAGCAAGAAGCAGACGAATCCAGAAACAGAAAAAATTGTTGCTGAGACAGAAGAAATGGTTGGAGAACTCTCTAAACTAGTTAAACAGTACAACGACTTGATAGGAGATGGCGTCAAGCTCCCAGCACCGCCTGCAGACGGATTCCAGCAGTTGGACAAGTTGCTGGTTGAGTCGTCGATTATGTTCATAGAGGCAGAGTTGATAAGAAGCGAAGTCAAAGCTTTGGAGAAAGATGTCTCGAGAATGAAACTGATTCTCGAGAGATACAGTGTATCAGGCGAAAGGGCTCCGCAAGTTGAGGCAGTGAAAAGAATCCTCAGAGAAGTGACACGTCCTAAATTGGCTTTGCCTGATGATTCAGCTGAGTTGTCCCAAATGTTCGAAAAGGTATCAGCTGAAAACGAGCGTCTTCTTGATGAGCTGACGAGGATACAGCGCGGCGTTATGTCTCATGAAGACCAGCTCGACATGCTTCTGATCAAGAGCGACGAGATAAGGAACGTGCAGATCCACAGTCTCGGCAAAGAGGAAACCGACGCGATCAGGAGGCAGATACAGGAGACAACATCAAGTATACAGTACTTGAAGAGGAAGCACGAGAAGGGAGTCTTCGGAAACGAGAACGCGCAGCTCAAGAACTTCATCAGACACTCAAGAGAATTGGTGTTCAACGAGTCGAAGCCTAATATTTCAGCACAGCGGAAGTTCTTCGAGGTAACAATCGAGTCTGCAGAGAGGATGATGAAGCAGAGAAACGAACTTCTCGCTAAGAGAAACGCTCTGCTTGAAAAGCGCAACAGCAAGCAATAAAAATAAATGTATATCTAGATTTCTCAAATTGCACTATTTTTTTGTTTCGCTTATAATGATGAATTTTGATTTTTTTTTTGTAAATCGTCGAAAATGGAGTTATTAAATGAGTTTCCCAGGCTCGTCACTAAGAATTTATCTAATATTTATATAGGATAATAGATACATAAGTATATTGCTCATGTATGTGTCATGTATCCAAGTGCTTGTAATCTTCATATATGTCAAAATATTGATGAATTCATGTCCGGAATTAAAAATATTACTAAACTTTTCTTAATTTCACGTATTCAAGATTCAAAACCCTCTTCATATGGAAAATACAAATAGCATCGCATTTTTAACAAATAGATATATATTAAATAATCACAATTAGATTAGAATAAAAAAGTTTTTTAATCACATCAGAGGGTTCAAGATATCATACAGAAGGGATTTTTATCGCAAATTATATGTCTTTTCATTCACAGATTCATTGAAATTTGAAAAAAATTGATTCATCAAAATATCATGATTCATATATTTAGATAGTTCATAGATATTTGAAAAACTAAAAGTGGCAGTCTTTTTACAAACTTTTGAATGAATATCAAATTGGAAATGGTGGATTAATCTCTCTATATTATTCGAAATATAAAACACCATCACAGAGATTTTCATATTATGCTCCATTCAACATTACAAGCCAACGAGATAATATTCACCATTTAATATATTGGAATTCATCATATAGATATCATTCACCAATTGTTGAAACAGAGACACAATACAACATTACGTTCACATTCCCATACAATCCAATAATTCGGAAGATTCAATTCAAAACTCGAAAAGATACTCGATTTCCACTGAAATATTTCATCTACGCAACTCACCCGTATGGTGAAGAGTTTCTTTTATATCACCAAACAGAACCAATCTGTACCGTTCGAAATTCATGCGATTGTATTCAAGATTCGGAATATATGATCAACCTTCCTCGCGAAAAACACTTTCCTCTTCGGTCTATTACCATTGGAAACGATGGAAAAGATACAGCAAACTCTTATACAAACACTATTGGAGCAATCGAATTCTTTGGCTCAGAGTATTCGGAAGTTATAACATGTGCAACCAATGATAGATATTTCATTAACTATTTCCTAGTTGTTGCTGTAATAATTTTTATATGATTTCTACCATTGTTCTATATAAAATATCAATGAACACATATATACTTACTCTAATGAATATGTTTTGTCATTATATTTCATACTATATTATGGTCTTTATATCAAACCAGAACAAAAATTTATCAAATTGATTGAACATTCAACATATTATCATTTCTAATACTATATTTTAAGATGACAACGATGGTTGGCTTTAATGTTTCTTATTTTTTAATTCGAGATTATTTAAAGCGATAAATGAGTTATATGTCGTTAGATATGTTCTAGTAGCTCTATTTAAATATTTTACTAATGAATAGTGAAGTTTTTTTCGGTGAGAAACAATTTCGTAAAGTAGCTCGAAAAAACAACCTGTAACTAAGCATCAAGCTGTTACTAATATAACATACCATAGACAATATTATAGAAGAGTGTATATATAGTGTTTTTGTCTATAACATCTCATATTTATGTCTACTAGAATCGTCTCTGCAGTCTCTAGAAGTTGGATAAAATTGAGAACTTTCACATCACTTAATTAACCTTAAATCAATCATAAACGTACGAAAAAATCACATCCAGTAATGGATGGAAAAAGTTGCTCCCAATGTCTTTGTTTACCGCTATAGCTGCTCCGATCCTTATAACTGCCAGCCTTTTCGGTATGATGCAAACCCAGGAAGATACAAGCTCGAGTGCTGGGGTGCACAAGGCGGAAACCTCACCTCTCCCAAAGCCATTGAAGGCGGCAAAGGTGGCTATGCCAGCGGTATACTCACTATTACAGAGCGCACAACCCTCTATATATTTCCTGGCGAAAAAGGCTTCCCTGGAGAAGATGGGAAATATACCCGAACAACTTATGGCCAAGGAGGCCAAGGTTTTGGCCAACATTCTAACTACTACCAAACCTCTGGAGGTGGGATGAGTTTCATCGCCGTTAACTCGCCAACAAACAGCACTGGAATTATTTTTGCCGCTGGTGGCGGTGGGTCAGGATATGGTTATGGTTATAACCATAAACTCGTCTCTGGTGGGTTTGGTGGAGGATTAGAGGGCCAGGCAGGAGAATTCGCTTATAGTTCATCACAAGCCTTTGGTGGAACGCAAACTCATGGAGGGACCACCAAGGATCAACCGGCTGCAAGTGGTGGTCAATATTTCGGAGGCAGCGCCAAAGATGGTGGCTGGGCTTCCGGAGGCGGAGGTGGGTACTTTGGCGGAGCTGCTGGAAGTTCTAGTGGAGCAGCAGGTGCAGGAGGAAGTTCATTTGTTAATAATAAAGCTCTTTCTGAACCAAAAAACATAGCAGGAAATCTTCCAATGCCATCACAGTACTCGCTCGACGCAGAAACCACAGGAAACAGTGGCCATGGTGCAGTGAGAATCACAATACTTGGATACGCACTCACCCTCAAAACACGGCTGCAAGACTCTTATGACACTTTCACCAACATTACCTTAGATTTCATGTTGCCATCATTAGGTGTAAATGAATACGCTGCCGTAAACCGAAAATTCAGAGGCGAAACCACAACTATAGTTGAGCGCGAAGATTATGGTCAAGAATACAACTTCACAGACAGATTTCTGCTCCCTCGCAAGCCCGGCAGATATGAAGTTGTTTATTCTGTCTCTAACAAAGCTGGGACAACAACGAAATTAGTTTTACCACTTTTCATTAACAGATCCCCTCAGATTCATACTCTCGGAATGCTGAAGACAAAATTCTACCCGGGAGATGAGTCTTATATTGATATTAATGTTTTTGATGATTATTCAGTATATTTAGTGATTAAAGACGAAGAACAGGTGTATAGCAATATAACAATAGCATCAATGTATAAGCTAATCCGAACAAAGCTTAATTTCACGGTACCGAACTATGAAATTGGAACAAAACACAATGTATCCATTTTCGCAACTGATTCTTTAGGCGTTAATTCAAACATTATCTCTTATGAATATGAAGTCGTTTCGAACAGGTCTCCTGATATTTACCTGCATAAGAATATTTCGTATTATTCCTACCCAGGAACAATATTCAATATTTATGCATCAATAAGAGACTTGGATCCAAATTCAAGAGCATGTTTGGTTACGTCTATAGATTCGTCAATTATTTCATACCATCAGTGCCACTCTTTCACCAATGCATCGTGGAATGACTTCAACGGAAGGGTTGGAATGTCTAACATTTATTATGGGCCTCACGTTTTAAGCATCTATGCTGTTGACCAATACGAAAGTGAATCCAACCAAATCATCCATTATTTCACATATCTTTCTCCTGAAGCTTACAAAGCTAGATGCACATCAAACTGCTTCTACACCAACACTAACCTAATGTTTGTATTTGTATGGGCTTGCCTCGATTAAATTTAATATTGCCTGTTTTTTTTAATTTTATTATTTTTTATTTGGTTGAACAAGTATATTTCGATAAGTGTTTGATTTGAAGCAGTGAATGTTCTTGAAAATGATGAGTTCAATTTTCCAAATTTAATCTTGATGATTATCTTTGTGTAATATCAATAATCTTCCATAAATGATGTCAAATAATGAAATTAATCATTGCCTACCCCAGTTTTTGAATTATTTTTTATCAATTTCGAAATATGCAAAATTCAATCTTTTGATGCTGGGATTATAATTTTTCCATTTAGAACAGTATTAATCTACTTCCTCCATAGAATTCACACGATATATGATATTATTTTTTTCTAAATATTAAATTTTTGCATGAATAAACTATGCAAAATGTCATATTTCCACTAGTATTGTATATTGATGACATGTTTTTGTTCCTTTGTTTATATTGCCTAATAAGGTTATTATTGACACTTTTCAAATGTCTTATGACTCAAATATAAGCATTTGCAAAGACCTGGTAAACCTGATTAATAATCCAAATGCCGCGAAGTGCATGCAGCTGAAGATCAACAGCGCGTTCTGCAGGTGGCTTTGCGAGACAGCCTCAGAGATATTCCAGGAAGAACCAAATGTTGTAAAAGTGACAGGCAAAGCCATCATTGTTGGAGATTTGCATGGCCAGGTTGATGATTTGATAAGAATACTTAAAGAGACATTTGCCATCAAAGATAAGACTTATATATTCCTTGGGGATTATGTAGACAGAGGAAAAAACTCCATCGAAGTCATCGCTCTTCTTTTTTCGCTAAAAATTTTGTATCCGCAGCAGTTCGTTCTTCTTCGTGGTAATCACGAGAGCAGAGTCACGACGTTGAAGCATGGGTTTATGGCAGAATGCAGATCGAAGATGAACAAAAGAATTTATGATCATTTTGTTGACACTTTTGACAAGATTCCAATTGCAGCGATTTTAAATGACGAAGTTTTTTGCGTGCATGGTGGACTGTCACCATATATAAATAGCATCTCTGATATATATGGTATAGACAGATTTTGCGAGATCCCGGAGCAGGGCGCGTTCATGGATTTGACTTGGAGTGACCCCGCAGTTATTGATGATGATTTCACTCAAAGTCCGCGCGGAGAGACTTTCTTATATGGAAAGAAGGCAGTTGACAAGTTCTTGGAAAAGAATAACCTCAAGCAAATCATTAGATCTCATGAGATGGTCCCAGAAGGCTTCGAAAAAATTTTTGGAGATGATTCATTAATAACAGTCTTTAGTAATGAGAATTATTCTGGCTCAGGAAATAGAGCAGCTTATGTTATCCATGATAATCATGAATCAAAGGCAGTTCCTCTACCAAAATTTTTGAAGAAATGAAATGTTATTAATTATGAGTCTATATTCAACAGATATGAAGATATTCATTGATTTATTATATAATTAATTGGAATTGCCATGTTTTTTTGCTAAATTTTTATATCATGAAATTTCAAACTTGTATTTAGAAACAAGGATGAGTTGAAATGCAATATATACACATTTTCTATATCATCATTTAGTTCTATAGACTTCAATATCATTTTTTAATTAATATTATTCTTGAAATAGAGCTTTTAGCCAGTACAATTTATGTTTTACTAATCTTTTCAATATTTTTAACAACATTCTAGGTTCTTATTGGTTATAACTTGGTAAATATTGACTCTTTGTGATTTCACATCTTCTTGTGGGTTTGGATCTTCCAAAGCACACGAACTAATTATTAAATCTAATTTGTCAATATTAAATAAAGTTTTTGAAGATGTAAAAAGAATATCTTTTGGATTATATCCCTTAACTTCGTTTAAAGCCGCTTCACGCTGTTCTTCTGTTAAAAGAACAATATCCATTTTTGAAAATACTACAATTAAATGATAAGTGCGTGATTTAAGTACATCTGTGACTTGTTTGTAATATTTTGGTAATACTGATAAGTCGAGAGGTGAAACTACAAGTAATACAACTTGTGCGTCTCTTAGGTAAGCTTGCGTTACTGAGGCAAATTTTTCTTGTCCAGCAGTATCCCAATATGTATTCGTTACTATTTGGCCACTCTGAATTGTTCTTGCTGCTGTATAAATATCAGTGCCTTGTGTTGGCTGTGATATCTCTGTAAACCTTCTTTCGCATATTGCCTGTATCAAGCATGTTTTTCCAATGCCTGGTGGACCAATAGTTACAACTTTTTGCAGTTTTGTCATTAAAATGAAAAAATTTGCTGGAAATTTTTAAATAATCGTCTGTCATTGAAAATTTTCAAAAACAATTTTTTGCTTTAAAAATCATTGTATCAACAGCTTTATTACGATTAATTTTAAAATTTTTAGAATTCAATTTTTGTATTTTTAAAAATGAATATTATCTCTAAAAATTTCCAGAATTATATAGTTTACTTCATATAACATATTGGTAATTTTATCCATATTAATTTTTGCCTTAACATGTTTGTTGTTAATCTATTATCCAGTCTAACAAATTCACTTGAAGTAGTAGGGAAACAATAATTTTTTAAAAATTTTACCAAACTTTTTAGGTAAATGTATCAATTGTCTTAGCATATATATGTATTGGTTCTTATTGTTTCAAGAAATAAATTTTTAATTAAATGTAAATTCACATTCAACAGCGTAGTGGTCAGAAAGCTGAACAAATTTCTCGTTTTGAACAAACATCTCGTTAACTTTTGGCTTGTAGTCAACCTTAATTGGTGAATTTTTGTGTGAGAACAAGTAGATGTAATCAATGGACTGCGTTGTGCCCTGATCGTATGGCTCTGCCAAAACAGTGTCATAAACCTTTCCATTGACAAGTGGACCAAATGTGATTGGATGTTCGCCGTAAGTTTTGAGTAAAGTATCAACGCAGTCGTATTCTGGGATGGTGAAGTGCTCAAGAAGACTGTTATATTCGTCGCCATATCTTGAATTTACATTCAAGTCGCCGACTACGACAACTGGGTAATGATCGGTGGCCTTTGTCTTCATGAATGCACTTAACTGGTCAAATTGAGCCTGGCGGACCTTTACATCAACAACTGTTGGATCTTTTCCGTTTTGGTAGGAAGCCTGCAAGTGGGTTGAGAAAAGATGGACGTGGTGTTTATTGTCGATCTGTATTTTAGCGTAAATGGATCCTTTTGCGGCAAATGAATCTACTCCGCATCCAGCTGTGTATCTGATGCTATCGGCTTCAAGTATCGGGAACTTTGATATAATCATGAGACCACTGTCGATAACTTGGCGAGATAAAAGTGGTGGATTCTTTGCTGTTAATGTATATTTGAACCCAAGTGATTTTGCAGCTTCGATGAAGTTCTTTGCGATATCAGATCCGAACTGGAATCCTTCTTCTAAGCAAACAACATCATAATCTTGAATTTTTTCAAGAAGTAACTGAGATCTCCTGCGCATGTACTCTTCTCTGCCCATATGCAAGAGGTGTGGCCTCCAGAAGGCGTTGTAATCGAGGATTTTCAGCGTTTTTGTGCTAAAATCATCATCGCGTTTTTCAACAATGTCGATATAATGAGTTGCTGTCCTGGAAAGTGTTGTCTTAAGTATAGCCATGATAGAGGCAAGAGCACCAAGCGGAATTCCAAGTCCATACAATACAACAGATTTCATCTGTAAAAAGAATATAAATCTTACGAGTATCAACCGGTGAAAAATTCAAAGTTTTCTGTCCACAATAAATCAATATTCTAAATATCTATAATAAAATCGATTTGCAAATTAAAAATCAAACATTAATCGACAAATTTTTGAGAATTTGCGATTTCTCTAATTTTTAAATTTTTTTATTTATTAAATGCTCTTTCCCTATACACACAAATATTCTATTTTTCTTGATTTATAATATTATAATACAAGGCCTCTGCCCAAGGGATGAATTTAATGGCAAATATCTCGCCCGCTGTTTTTGCTCTGACGGGAATTATGATCAATTAAATGAATATTTCTATGATGAATTGCTGAGCATATTTATCATTTGCATTTATTTCGTTCCAAAGTTCATTAACCATAGCTAAAAATGTTGTGATACGATAATTTTATAACAAACAAAATTATTTAAATAATATTCATACAATCTAAAATCTTAAATGCTCACGCCAGTATCACCTATTAGATATGCATTGATATACAATATACAATAATCTGAACCTTAAAATTTATTGTTCAGAACTAACAATTTCATGAATTGCATTATGTAGCATGTCATATCCGCTAGTAGATACTTGTAGATCCATATTTGCCCTCTCAATATCAAGATAAACAGGCGAAAGATTTGGAGGCTGAGAAATTGAATCAGTAGCATCCGAAAATGCTTGAGCAACATATAATAGAGAAGTTATAACTCTTTGATTTTGCGCAAATGTCCTTTCTATCGCATTTTGTTGCTTATTAGCATCATCGTGGTTATAATCGCCAGGCAATGAAGCGGTAAGCAAGACATCTTTAAATCCTGCGTAATCCTCTGCTTTAAACGGAGGAATTTGATCTCTAACATCGATGGTATTTAAAACAATCTGTGGAACGGAAGCTTGCCTGCCGAAGTTCTGCTTCTGCCTGTTCTGGTTATGCGGGTTATTGTTGTTATTGTTGTACTTATGCTGGTATCTTTGGTTAGGACGCTGACTCATATATTTTTTGATAAAACAGGGGGAGACTCCAAACCCAATTATAAATATTTTCGGATTTTAATCGTTTAATTATCTTAGTTTTATATTGTATAATCGATTGAGCTTATTGTTTCTAAAGATATTTAAATATATCTTTGATTATTGATTATATAGGATAAACATCATTAAAAATAGTATTCCTATCTTACAGAAAGATTGTTTTCATTATAGAAATATCTCAAATATGCATATTTTCTTTTTGATATATTAATATAGACAATCGAGGCTATATTTCAATTTATTTGAGATGTTATCATCTGGATTATATATATTTAAAAGAAAAACAGCTAATACACTTCAATTTTACATGAATGAAAGAAATTTAATCCCAGTAGTCAACAATAGCGTAGTGGTCAATATCAGTGAACTGCTTCATCTTGAATGTGTCTGATTCTCTTGGTGGCTTGTAAGCTACTTTTGTATGTCCGACAGAAGCTCTTGTTGGGCGTGAAGCACGTGCCATTGTTGTCCTGCGTGACGATGAAGTCATTGTTGATCTCAATGAAGCCTGCATTGTCTGTCTAGCTAATGCTGCCTCCTTCGCATCTCTTCCAAACTTCCATGTAAGACATTCCTTCATCTCAGATGTGACCGGTGTCGGAATACCGTGGACCATGTTGATAACTCTCGTGTGGAATTCGCCCTTAGATTCCATTGCGCCATCAGAGTTCTCCGGTTTCTTGAGAATTGGATGGTTTTGCTGGAATTCACGGAATTCCTTGGCAGTCCTGCATCCGTGGCGGATGGCGGCGCGGTTTGTCGCGATGTAATCATTAGAAGGTCTAAAATCAGTAGACCTACGGCTGGTTTTCTGGTTTGGTGCCACAGGATTCTCAACCTTTTCCCAGTTCTGGAACATTTCCCTGACACCATCGCTGAACTTTGAGCGGATACCATACCTAAAATCCTCTGGAGGAAGATCGTGGGTAGACGGTGGGGCACGTCCGACCTTGTGGCGTGAAAGGAGAGGATTTTTGAGCATGGAAGGTCTCATGTCAACGAAAGCGCGCGGCTTCATTTTTTGAGATTTAATTTTTTTTTCTTCACAAAAAAACGTTTTTTTGAAAAAATTATACGTTATAATGGTCTTTTTCTAGTTTTTCTCTGGATATATAATAACCATACGACACATAGTCCATATTTAGCAAAAAATCAATTTGCCCGCGAATTTTATTTCGAAAATGAAATTGAGCACATCGGAATCATGAGCCATGTCCGATAATATTCTTGTTTGTTCCGATAAAGTGAATTCATCCATTTTTTTACATGATTAGAAAAAATGACTACTTTACATGTCATAATTGGGACTTTAAAATTATGATTCGACAAATCCATTAATTCACAAACATTTTACACGACAAATTTATCAATTTACAAAGTATTTAATATGTCAAATTTTTAGACTTTACAAATTTTTATATGACAGATTTACGAATTTATAAGTTTATACATGTTAAATACACGATTTTTTTTTTACAATCTAACATGTCAAATATACGTTAATTACCGGGCATACGATTATTTTCCATTTAAATTTCAATGATATTCAAAATGAAAATAATAATACTACATATCTAGTATTAGATTTTGGACATTTTTGTGTGCTTCCGCGCCCGTATTGCAGTCAAAATTACAATTTTACAAAATTTTTATGTGGCATTTTTTTAAAATAATTATGCCAACATTTCTTATTTCGCAGAAAAATCTTTCATGACATTTGATCATGCTAGCGTTGCTCTAAACATACCAACAATGATAGAAAACAACACACTCTTAGATGATCTTGACCAGGACACGCTGTCTGTATGTTTGTTCTGGAAGTCGACGATTCCTTATATATTCTCAAAGAAATCCAGTCTAAATACAATGTTTCAGATAGATATAGGGCTATTGGCCATATGTATACTGACTTTGGCGAAGATGACAAATTTGATTCTCAAATGTTTGTCAACTTTATCAAAACCATGGCAAAATGCCTCCACTTTGATATCTTCGAATCTATAGCAAACATATTTGGGTCTTTATTTTCCAAATATAACAAATCACAAAATATTGATACAAATTCACAGAGGATATGATAATCCAGATCTAATTTTTGCAATGCTCTCATCTTGAAACAATTTGAATAGAAATGCCGAGTAAATAATTTACATGACAGAAAGTATCTGAAAATGACATCTAATATCGGTAGCCACCCTCCCAGATTTATGTGTCGTGTCACTTTGCTGATAATTAATACAGAATGATGCGTATATCTCATATAAGTGCTAATTTAAAAAAAAACTATATCTTTAGCAAAATTATCATACAAACGATTATTTTCAATTCAAATACAAATAACATTATACGGGCGCAGTTGTGTCTAAAAAGTGTTGCATAGTTTTAATAATATAATATATGATTATTTTCATTTCTGATATTTTGAATTGAGAATGATCGTAGTTTACTTATAATTTATTCTTTCTCTGAATCTATTTTCAGAAATTTACATTGTTATTTAATTAATCAAATTATACAATAATATTACATTAAATTAATCTACTACAATCAAAAATTACTAAAAAAATAAAAGGTTTGGTCCATTTTTTTTTCTGTCAAAAAAGCTGCTCATGTTATTCAATTTTTTTAACAATAAGGTTATATTTTTATTTTAAAGTAAAAAATGAATTTATTTAATATATAGAATAATATTATATTCAATTCAAAAACAGTACAAAAATAATGATAATATTGATGTATGTTATAGATTAATAATAGATATTTTTTTGAATACGAATCAGTTGTGAACAATCAAAATGCATTGAATTCAGTGATGTTATTATGATGATTTTTGGATAACTTTGCTCGAATGTGTATTGTATGCATGGATATCACAATAGAATTGAATAATATTGAAAACTCAAAAAATTTATTTTTCAAAAATTCAATGCTTTGAAAAGTGGCTAACATCAAAAAATCAATATATATTTAATATATAGCTGTTTTTAAAATTAAATTTTGTGAGGTTAAGAAAAGTGACACGAATTTTCTATTCAAATTTTTTGTTCATTTATGTAGATTTCGGAATACTATTTAGTAATAAATACATTTGTTTTTCGTTTTGAATTTTTTTTTTTGATTGTTTAACTGGTCATTTGATTAAATGTCACAGCCATCAGTATTATTCGTCTGCACCGGCAATATCTGCAGGTCTCCGGCGTGCGAGGCCATCTGCCAGAAGCTTACTAATGGTGCTATCGTTGCTGATTCTGCCGCCATTTCAGCTCATCACAGAAACGAGAGCCCGGATGAAAGAACCCAAGCAGTCTGCTTAAAACATAATGTAGATATCTCAAACCATAGGGCTAGACAAATTAGAGCCGACGATTGGGTCTTATTCGATTACATTGTTGCCCTCGATAAAGCTATCTACAATACATTGCTCCAAATGAGACCACAGAACGCCAAAGGTCAAGTAGTATTATACGCACCGCCTCATGGAATTCACGATCCATATTTCGGTGGACGCACCGGTTTCTCTAAGATGTTTGACGATATTGTTAGCACAATGCCACAGTTTCTACAGCAAAACAACATTTATAGCATGCAGGAATCCTCGATTTCATTATAATTTAACATTTTATAAGTATATTTTTTAGATAAACTATTATTTGTTTAATCATTCCTTAATTATTTTAAATAATACAAGGAAATTTAAATAATGTTAGTTCTGCTAACGATTATTCTTATTCTATAGAAAGAAAAAAATTAAAATCATAAAAACTTCGGCATTAAAAGGCGGCTTATGCATCAACTACTGACTTCTCCTTCAATTTATGATTCTCGGAGCCTAAATCCAAAAAACACCAGAAATAAAAAATAATTACAAAGAAAACTGAAAACTAATGTGTAACAGTTCTTCCTTTGTTGATTTGAAAGTAATTTGCTGTCCATAGTTTTTGATATATTACAAATATTACAAAAATCTCATGCTAGCACAGAATCTGTCTGTGTTTGGATAGATTGGTGAAATATATGATAGTATTTCCATCTAAATTTGATTGGCACATTGAAATGCAACATTCTCGGCTCAATGACTTCAGTTCCGACATTATCCCTGCGATCAAATGATATTTCTTCATCCTCTGAACTGGAGTTAGTGAGGTTAACTTTCAAAGTATTGTCTCTTACTGTCCATTTCTTAATTTCGCTCTTTTCTCTTTGGAAAATCGGAACCATTTTATACAGTTCTTGTTCTATTGGACCACCTTGTGGGTGTGCAATGAAACCAATCTGCTGTAATGACCCATTGATGGATGATTTGCATTTTCCGAGCAAAAGTCGAAATTGTTGAATGTGGATCGCAATACCATTACTAAGAAACAGAATTCCACACACCAATCCCCTCTTCCAGTCATCCTGGTCTCCACGCTGAACAAAATCACGAATAGTTCTTAGTCTGCGAATGAAAGCATCATGCCTTTCACCTTTTCTCGACTTCCTAATTTCGTCGTAGAAGCTTTTTCGGAGTTGTACGTACTCGTCAAGATCTGATTGTGAAATTAGATTCCAATGACTTGGCAAGTTATCTATAAGCGGGAAATCAAAGTCTGCGAATACATCAGTCACCACACGCCGTGAAAAGCTGCGTTCAATGGCCATTGCAATATAGAGAAAAATGATTTTTGCCTTTCAAAAAGGAATTTTTCAATTTTTGAGCCGATTACTAGATTCTTTATGCTCAGATGCGATTGTTTATATTGTTTTCTTCTCAAAATTTTGATCTTTTCACAAAAAATAATTTTCAGCCGACCTGGCTTTTTCATTCATAATACACGAAGGCACGGATGAACACTAAAAGAAAATCTGGTTGTTCACGCGAAATAAAAAGTCTTTTCAATTTCAAATTCTCAAAATAACGAAGCAACCTTACCACTTACACGAAATATCTGGCTGTTGACACAAAGAATGCTTTTTTTGAGGTTGGATTTCGGCTTAGCCGCAGTTATCGTAAAATATTTGATTATTGTTTTTGATTTTATTTTGTTCAACATTTGTTAACATTATATATCAATTTACTTCATCCTTGACTATTGAACTCTTAAGAATTAGGGACATAATTAGATATTTTAAAAACTTTGATTTAATATTTTTTTGATTAAGCTACTTGGATGAAATAATTATATAGATTAGCTCATTAACATGCTATTTGCATTTCCTTTTTTGATAATTAATGCATAATTTTCAATTCATATTTTTATCTCTAAAACCATCTTTTGAGTATAATAGTATAGCTTGTACAGGCTACATAACAATCTAAACTAATAAGAAATCCTTATAGTGCATGAAATTCGATTTTTTTTATTAAATTAATCGTATTTCTGTGTATCAAGAATAGTTACACGAAAATATGACGTTTTAGATATTGATTATTTTGTTTATTTTTGATCATATTAAATTTCAAATCATATTCGAAGAATAACGAATAGAAAACTTTATAATAAACATTGTTGTTGAAATATTTCATTATTTAATATACATGACTTTTACTAACAAACAAATAAAGACAACTTTAAAAAAATCAACCTGAGCTTTGTTTATATCTTTTTCTTAATTCTAGGTAATGCTGAAATGACTTTGTTTTTTTCAGGGGTTTAGGTGTTGGCGAAGGAGTCATTTCTGGTGTTATCATTGGAGTTGGTTCAGGTGTTCTTTCTGGTAAAACACAGACATCATTTGACAACAAATATCCTTTATTACATTTATCGCATTTCGAAGAACTACTACAAGAATAACAATTATCAGAGCATAAATATATCAAATTCACTATAACTCTCCCATTATCATAATTGGCTTTGTTTTCTTTTCCATCCTGAACAGTATAATTTGTAATTGAACTTTCGATCCATGATGTTCCACTCGATCCATAAAATCTAATAAGATTATTATCTCTATGACCTCCAATTCCACAATAATACCCACCTCCACCACCAGAATATATCTTTCCTTTTCCTCCTTTTTCTCGAGGAAGATTTTCGACATTTTGATTAGGTTTAATAAAGTTACGATAATAAGCTTCATAGTTATAATTTATTCCGCCTGCTGGGGCTCCATCTGATGGATAATTGCCACAATGAGCTCCTGAACCTGCTGCAGCAATAAACTTAAGCTCCTCATTAATATAAACTTTGGTAGAACCTCCTCCACCAGATGGAAGAAATCCATCGTAATCAGTTCCGTCTGAAGCATCACCTCCATCACTATAACCTCCTTTTCTGCCTTGGCCTTTTTGCCCAACAACAACTTTCAACGTTGAAACGCCATATATTTTAATATATGCAGATATATATGCTCCATTTCCACCATTTTGTTCACATATAATGTATTTGCGATAATATTTTGAATTTTCTCCTTTTGCTCCATAGCATTCTACATTATAAAATCCAGGTTTCAAATATATCCTCTCTTCGGAATTGGTATATTCGAACTCCTTAATAAGTTGTACAGCTAGAAAAATCAAAAACAAAAATTATTTTCACTATATCTATATAATTGACTGAAAAACTCTAATTTGGTTTAAAATTTCCATAATTTAAATAATTTCTTTTTCTAGATATGTTCCATTCAGTTAATTTTACTTTCTATATTTAGAACGTTTAAAATTACATAAAATATTTCTTTTCAATCGACAGGACAATGCCTTCAGAATAAGATATTTTGCCCAAATTGATCTACTACTTATTTTAGAGCCTCTTCTTACGTTTACGTTTCATTAGATGAAAAAATTTTGTCCATCAAGCTTATTTTTCTAATTTAAAAAGGACAGACGGAATCCAAGGAGTCATAAATCATGCCATATGATTGATACCAATACATCATGTGAACTTATCAAAATGCATTCAAGCCCATACTAATATATTATAATACCTACTTTCAAAATTTGATTCAACGATTATTTTTAACTCAAATGTGAACGTTTAAAGCGGTTTTTCAGAATTTAAAATCCTTTCACACCCGTAAAATGCCAAATTTCACAGTTCTTTTCTATTTTCACAAAAAGCATGCAATAGAAGTTTTGAAGCTCAAAAATGATGAATTTTGAAGTATATAAAGAAAATAAATTTAATCACAAATTAATAATAAATAATAAATATAAAAATAAAATAATAATTACATTCCAGCGAATTCTGATGCTATTTCCTCATTGCTGACAGGACCATGAGGCGATCCGAACTTAGCGTGTTTCATCTCCGAGTTATGTGTTTGAACGTCGCCAACAAACTTCTGATAATCGAATGAATGGTTGTCATCGAAAGTAATTGGCGTATTCGGGCCCTTTCTCATATCTTCTGGAACTTTATCAATGATTTCCGCAATAAAAACGCTGTCCTCAGTCTTCTTCGTCGAAGCCTGGCGAGGCAACGTCGTGTTCTTCTTAGGAGAGACTTTAAGGACGAGATCTCCTTCATATGATCTGAACAAGTCATCGATTTCGTCCTTTTCGCTCAAATCTATTAAGCTAGGCTGTGAGGTCTGTATATTCGAGACATTAGAACCAAGCTGCAAAGGTTCTGGACGAGATTTCATCGGTTGGAGATCCGAAAATTCGTCGTCATCATTAACAACAGCTGGTTTCGGCTTCACAATGTTCTTTTGTGTGTTATTTGCTGGCTGAAGATTGTCGAAATTGTCGAATTCATCCGAATCCGGGGGAGGAAGCTTGCGCGCTAGATTGCTGATATGAATTGGCATTGTGCGGCGTGAAGTAACAGGAATAGAGCCAACTGGAGCTCTTAAAGATTCGTTTGATGAATCATCATCTGTATCTATATAGAGTTTCAAAAGTGGAAGCTTCTTGGCTGATGTCGTCGGCTGGATCTTTAACTGCTCTGTTTCTGGTTCATCGTTCATGATATTTTCAATGTTATCATCATCAGCGTATTTTGCGAGTCCTGGCTTAGCATGGGGCTTTGGAACTTCATGCTCTAGATTGACAACGAGTGTCTTCGGTTCCGCTTTTGGCTCTGGAACCAAAGATAAAATCGGTGGAACAGATTCGATTGGTTTTAGATCCGCAAACTCGTCATCATCGTCGGGTTCCTCTATAACACTAACACGGCGACTGCTTTGCGAGCTTGTTTTAACTGGTTCTAAATCATCATAATTATATAACTCGTCATCATCAGGCGGAGGAAGCTGGAGCTTCTTTGGCTGGTTGTGAGGTATCTGTAATGTTGGCTTTTGAGAGTTTCTCGATGGCTTTAAATCTGAAAAATCGTCATCGTCGTCATCATTCACAGGGGATGGCTTTGGCTTGTCTGTTGTAGTTGCTGTTTTCGGTTTATCTGTTTTTTGGTTTTGATTTATCTGCGATATTGGTTGTTTTGATCTGTTTGCTAGCTTTAAGTCTGAGAAATCATCGTCATCATCTCCTGGCAATGTTCTCTGCTTGTCTGTTTGATTTGTCTGTTTTTGATCTTTAATTTCAAGTTTTGGCTTTGTTTTATCTAGTTTTGGAGATTGATCCGCGCTTTTCTGTTGTAGTTGAAGTATTGGCTTCCGACTTTGGTTGCTCATTGGCTTCAAATCCGAAAAATCGTCATCATCAGAAATTTCCGTCACCGGAATCTTCTGTGGCGACTTTGATGGTGACTTCATCTGTAGTTTTGGCTCTGTTTCGTTGTTATTCGGATTCGAATTATTTAATTTTGGAGAATTCTCCTTATTCTTCTGTTCATCTTTATCATCTGTATCTTGCATTTTAAGATCCTCTGGAATTATATTGTTTTTCTCTATTTCTTTCAAATCGTCCAAAACTTTCTGGACATGCTGAAGGTCTTTTTCTCTGTTTGCCAGTCTCTCCTTCTGCGCAGCGACTGTGAGCATCAGACTTGACCTCCTTCTGTTGATTTTCTCTGTTCCGGCTTTTATCGATCTCTCGACCTCTTCGAGGGATTTTTTGCCGTCTATGTTCATAAGTCTAAGCTTCTTTATTTCGTCTGATACCTCGTTTATCTGTTTTTCGAACTTTTCTGTTGATGTTCTTATTTTTTCTCTTCGTTGATTTACAGCTTTAATTTCCTGGTCATATTGGACTTTCTGCTGCTCGAATTCGGCCTTGGCAATCCTATTCCTCTCCGCAGCTTCTTCTTTCCGGGAGATGGCTTCGGCCAATTCTTTCTTTTTGTCTGAAATTTGCTGTTTGATCTCTGACGTTTCATTGTCGAGTCTATTTGCTTCTCTAATCTGCCTTGCGACCTCTTCAGATAATTTCTGAAGATCTTTGTCCGGTGATAAAGGCACTCTTACTGACACGGATGATGACCTCGCACTGTTGTTGCCTTGTTCGCCTAAGATTGATGGATTCTTTGGCACTTTTGGTGTGTAACGATTTATTCTTGATGTAGAACCTGATGGGCTGATATAATGAGTAGCACCCGCATTTGAGCGTCTTGAAGAATGAGAAGGTGTTTCATCTTGTTTTTGCGACGAATTAGATCTTGATAAAATAATTAGCTGTTTCCTGAGTAAATCGTTTTCTTTTTTGAGGTCCTCTATTTCCATACTCATCTTTTTAGCCTTTTCCTTCAGTACATTGAACTTCCTTTCCGTTGATGATTGTGTTGGTTTTGATTTTAAGCTGTCGTTTTCTTGCACAAGGCGGGCAATTTTCTTCGCAGCGACTTCAAGCTCAGCTTTGAACTTGTTGCTTTCGTCTTGCGTGCGTTTTAGTAAAAGTTTTAGCGAAGATTCTGTTTCTGTCTTTTTTGCCGCTACAACATCGTTCGCGTGACCATATGCCTTCGGGCTTTGACTGTGGTCGGAAGATGGCGCGATTGCGATTTTTTCGAGCTCAGCTGACTCTGATTTCAATGTGGCGATAATATTTTTCATTTGTTTTTGGTAAAATTGCAATTTTTCTTCAGTCGAATTGTTCGATTGTGGATTTTGGATCGCAATTTCTGATATTTGCTGATTAAACGCTAAAGCTTTTCGTTGAAAATAATCCATCGCGTTACATTTTGTTTGTAAGTTGTCGGAGGCCGTCGTCTTTTGCTCTAAATCTGCTTTGGCTTTAATATAAAGAGAATTTATAAATCTAAGATTTGATGTGACCTCATCATAGTTTTTCTTTAGGTTCAAACACATGTCTTGCAATGCCCTCACGTTTTTCGTTGCCCTGATCTCTTCTGTAGTGATCGGGATCCGAGGTTTTGACATATATATGTGCTGAAAAGAAAAGAAAAAACTTTTTTTAATTTGGCGGTTTTGACACAACTTTTATTGACCAAATCTAACAATGGATATGGCATTTTGATGCTATATATTCCATATTTTTAATGGAATGACTCTTCTAATGTTCGTTATAGATTTTGAACATGTTTAATTACAGGTTTTGGTTAATTTAGACAATAGTATCAATAAATATTGTATTTTTTATGATGTTTTGCAAATACAATGTTAATATATCTTGAATATATTGGAATTGGGAATAAAAAAACTATCGATTTAACCAATGAGCACATATGCACTATACTCATTATGTACATAAAAATCAAGTAGTATAATCTCTCCTTTGAAATTCTGAAAAATTACTATTGATTTTGATCGAAAATGATTAATTTTATATTTCTTCTTTCCATCAAAATAGTGCGTATATTTTTGACTTTTTAGCTATTTCTAGTAGGAATTAGTAGAAAACTATTAAGATTTTTTATCTTCATTGAATATATTCATGATTTGATCATGATTTAACAAATTTTGGTCATATTCAAATTATATATTGTTTTCATGCTTGAAGTTAGAGTTATTAGGCTAGATTATTGAAACAATTTTTTAATTGATATTGGAACACAAATTGACAGTCAAATTCAGTTATGTATGTCATAAATGATTCAAATTATATGTGCAAGATGTTGAACCTTGACATCAATTTTATTTGCATATTTTTTCACTGTTTATAGCAAAAGTATCCTTTAGAATAGTCATAAAATCAATAGAGTAGTATTAAAATAGTAAGGATATTGATTCAAAATATGTTTTGGGTAAAATATTGAGAAGTCAAAAATTATTCATTTAACATGCGTCTGAAACCAGGTATCGAGTAAATGTAGTGATATTATCAAGCAAAAAAAAAAGAGACCAGTCAGTTCCAAAATATTTGATAAATGAAAAAAGCACTAAATTAATTTTTACTGTTTCAGCTCACTAACTGAGAGGCCAGAAACGATAGATCCATCGTCCATAAGCATAGCAAATGGCATATGTTCTGTATTGTGGAAGAGGCCGTATTCGCCTGTTTCCTTCTTGAGGCAAATAACGCCTCCAACATGTCTTGGTGACTTAGCGAAAGCGTTGATAGCCTCCTTAGCCGCTTGCATTGGCGGCATCTTTGGAAGGCGTTCCGCTGTTTTAGCACCGAGGAGCTCGACAAGGATAGCTTCGCCGTAGCCAGTGCATGAGCAGCAGCCTTCAGAGTCGTTTGCGTAAACGCCGCAACCTGGGAATGGAGAATCGCCAACTCTGCCGGATGGGGCGAATGGCGTTCCACCTGTAGAAGTACCAGCGGCAATGTGTCCGTGAATGTCTCTAGCAACACAGCCGACTGTTCCGTGGTCCGGAGGAGGTTTAACGAATAAATCCAGAGGATCACCGTGGTTTGAAAACTGGTCTTGGATGAACCTGTTGTATCTTGTTTCGAATGCTTCGTCTGGAAGTATTGGAACGCCCATTTCCTTGACCAATTCCATAGCGCCTTCTCCGGAGAGAATTGAGAAACGAGGATCATCAACCATCCTTCTAGCGACCATAATTGGATTTTGGACGCCGTGAAGAGAGAGAATTGCACCATATCTGTGATCGCCAGTCATAATTCCAGCGTCCATCTGGTGAGATCCCTTTGCATTGAATACAGAACCGAAGCCTGCATCCGAAACAGGGCAGTCCTCAAGAACTGTAATTGTTGCCGCAACTATATCTTCGGCGGGAGCTCCTGTTCTCGCAACTTCTGCGCCATGGGCAACAGCCTTTTTGACCCACTCGAGTGATTCTTCCCTGAACTGTGGCGGAATGTCTGATGCGCCAAGATGGACAAGAATTCGAGGTTGGAACATTTTTTGGAGATTTTTTCTTGAAATCTATAACCGTTTTACAGGAAAACGATGCTATCGTCTTTGATCGCTTTTCTTACGAAATAAAGGCTACACCATTAGAGGCTAGCAATTATCAAGGTTTTGATACGAATTTGATAACAGCGGTCGATTTGTGTCACGTTTTTAGAGATTTTGTATCACTTTCAAATCATTGGCACTTTTAATCTGTTTTGTCACATTTTCCACAAATAATATTCGAAATCTATATTGGTAATTAATTTTGTAAAGAATTCTTTCAAATATATTTTTTTATCCATTTTTAAATTCAAATTCTAGTATCAAAATTACGAATAAATATTATATTTATGATCACTCAGAAATATTTTTTCTATCCATTTATGAAAAATAAAATTAAATCTAGTATTAAAAGTAGAAACAAATATTAATTTTATGATCTCCATGAATTTGAAAAATTATTTTAATTCGTGAAAATTTAATATTTGAAATCTAGTATCATAAATAAAACAAATAATATATTTATGATCTTTCAGAAAATTTTTTTTATCCATTTGTGAAAAATTTATATTTTTTCGATATATATGTTTTGCATGAATTCTATAATCGCGAAATTGAAAAGTGAAATGAAGACTATCAAAACAAATTTTCATTTTTCTTATTTAATAGATTCATTACATGTAGATGCATTTTATCATTTCGATTTTCGGGGATAATATTTTTTCTTAGGAGATCGAAAAGTGACTTTGATGTAATTGCTGAATTACTCCCAACCCATTTTCAATTCGTTACACATCAAATTTATATCACTTTTGATCTCATCCAACATCACTTTACTGAATCATTGGCACAAATCTTCTTAATAACGAATCCATTTTCAAGATTTTTATTCAATCGGTTCAATTTTATCAATGTTTTAAGACACATCATTCTATTTCAGATGATGTGTAATGTTGATGTTATTACAGCATGTCTCAAAGAATAGTATCATTGGGCAAAATATTCGAAGATAAAAATTGTTGTGCATAATATATACTTTTATAACTTTCAAACGATATTCTTTGACAATATGCATAGGATTTTCAGCATAAAATTGCGTGATTAGCCTTTTGGTCTCTAATTTAGAAAATTCATCAATAAATTAAATAATTATTGAATAATTAATATAAATATATGCTATTTACATTGCATATTACAACATATTTAAACGCCCAAAACTTCAGACTCAAATTGAGCGACTTAATATTAATTTTTCAATAAAGAAGGAATTCTAATATAAATTGAGTATTCGTTGGCCTGTAATCGATGATGATTGATTGATCCCTTGTGTTCAAAACATAGGGATTCGGTTGTAATCAATTGTAAAAAATTGAATTTAAACAAATATTAATATTTTAATGGCATTTATAGTGAGGAATTAATAGATAAGTTATTATTTATTAAATCAGATTAATGATATGAAATCTTGTTAAGATATCTGAGCTTGATTTAAATTATCCGTTCAGACTCATTGTATTATATACACCAGTTAAAATATTTGGGAAACAATTATTAGAAACAATTTTATAATTTCCGCCTTTGAGCTTTTGGCATCATCCTGAGAAAACCCCGTGGCATTATAGTTCTCGGTTAATTTATTACAAAGTGTCAATTGATAAAAAATTAGTTAAAAATTAGAAATTTTAAGTCTATCCTATAACACCATCGTAATAAGCTAATATACAGCAAGCAGAGTATCAGGGAAAAAACAAGTAGAGTATAATAAAATTTTCCCTGAATGATAAATTTGTCAAAAACGATGAATTGAAACAAAACTTTATTTTTCGTGATGATAACATGTAGTAGAACATTATTGTTTGGTATGTAAACTATTATATAATTTTTTTCTCATACATTGAGTATAGGTTTTAGGGATCAACTGTTACTAACCGTAATTTTAGTTCAATTTTTTTTTAGAGCAATATTTTAAATGACTCCTGTTGCAATTCAGCACGACTATAAGCCTAAATGCCGTAAAGTTAAGTTCTCTGATGAGGAAGACAGACAAATATTGGCGCTTGTCAATGCTGCTGGCGAAAATTTGAATTGGGATCTTATTTCGTTCGCGTTAGGTAGTAGGACGGCGAGGCAATGCAAAGATCGATATCATGCGTATCTCCAGCCTGGTCTGAACAAGTCGGAATGGACAGAGCAGGAGGATCAGTTACTTATCGATATGGTTGCTCAATTCGGCCAGAAATGGAAATTCATCGCTACATCATTCAAGGGTCGCCCGGAGGTCTCATTAAAGAACCGGTATAGACTCTTACAGCGCAGATCTGCAAAGCTGCAGCGTGCTCTCCAGCCTAGTGCAAGTCCTGAAGGCAAACTTCAGCAGGAGAGCCAAATTCATAACCAAGTCTCATCCCCCGAAAGCATGTCTCCAAAGCAAACAGAAGAAGAAAGTCCATTCGACTTTGCATTCGCTGACACATATGGTTTCTCTTTCGATGATGGATTTAACTTTTACTAAGCTGTTTTTAATGTATATATGAATTTATAAACAAATCCTGTCGTTCTATGATATTAATTAAATAAAAACTAGTATATTTCTATCATTACAAAAATTACAAACTTTTTTCTTCAAACAAATCAGCATCAAATCATCATACCCACCTCCTATATTATCTCTTTTGCGAGTAGATAGCCTTATTATCATTGATCATTAATTATTATAATATCACTGCCGTTTTATATATAAAAACAGTTTAGATTTATATAAGTTTGACATAAAATAGCTATTTGCATAAGCGGATATGAATAAAATCAAAATAATTGTTCGATGTCATAATTTTATGAATAAACTAACCTCGTTTCCGGGATGAGATGCCCAGAAACACTCACGAAATCTATATTTAACATCGTTACTCTTTAAAAGTAGTGTATTATATTCAATTTAAAATGTTCGTAATTCACTACCCCCTGATGAATTTAGTATGACCCTAAATAAATTGATATTTATAAACAACAACACTATATAAATAATATAGAGCTAACTATATAAGATTTTTGATGAGCCAGACCTCAGGGATGAGTTCCATTTCTCCCCATGGTTCGATTTGGCCTCTAGGCTCATCAACTGGTTCTATAAGCTCCCACTTAGGCAGGGGTACTGCTTTTCCACATGGAAGTTTCAATAATCTGAGCGTATGCAAATCAGTGAAAATTTGGAAAGCTTGATCATAGTCGTACCTACTGTGTAACGTGTCTTTATAAAATTCTATGAATCTAACGAATGAATCTTTAGTAATAATACTGCCACCAAGCATATTTGGAAGATTTACTGTATATTTACCTCTATTGCATGTATCAAACGAATATCCGATTAACTGTGGTTTATTAGGCAATTTGGGATATGAAGGAGGAACATAAAACGATAAATTATGACCAAATAATATATATGTTGTGTTAATCACATCAACAAGATTAGAAATAGGACCAGACATCGATCTTATTGTATTATATAATAAACTTGTCTCCGTAACTTTCTCCGTTGTTATAAGATTAACTTTTTTGAAGCCTGATTTCATTATGGCTGTCGTGGTTGGCGAATATTGAGCTGAATTTACTATAACAGTAATTTCTTTTATCGGATTTGTTTGTGATAAAATATTATAATGAGGAACAACGAATTTAGAGAAGATGAATGACAATCCTGCGACAAGCATCAACGTTGTTGTTATAAATATTTTGACCTTTCCTTGTTTGAGAAAAGATCTTATATAATATTTAGCTGGAGGCATTCGATTATCTGACACGTAAAATCAAGAAAACAGAAATCTGTCATGTAATAATAATTCAACCATTATCAAATCTCCATAAACAATTAACAAATAATATATTTTAATCAAATCTATTTATTCATATATCAATACTAGACAAAATCATCAGTTTATTTCTTTGATAAAATAAATATTTATAGAGAAAATCACTAAATAAGAAATATAAATTTTTGGCAAGTAAATCATGCAAAACAGAAATCTGTCATGTAAAAATAATTCAAATCATTAAAATCTCCATAAATAGTTAAGAAACAATATATTTTAACTAATTAAATGTATCCTTTTATCTATAATATACAATAATATTCAATTGTTTTATTGATTTAATATATGTTACCATATAAAAATCGAAAAAAATGAAAATGTGATTTTTGCCATGTAAATTTGAAATTTGTCATTATGAATTTAAAGCTTCGCTTTCCGCGACGAGGTGAGGCTTTAATTAAAATTGAAGAAGTGCAAACAATAGTTTACATCATTGTACTTATAGGAACAATGATTTATGGCTCAGTAGCTATGGACGCTAAATTTGATGAATTAGAAAAGCGCGAAACAGCGAAATACAGAACTGGTGCACCTCCAGATAAAGTCGATGGTGTCATATTAATTGATACACCTGATAATTCAGTTGCTGACCTAAGAGTAGATTGGAAAGCATGGATTCACGATGTGAGAAATGTCACAAATCGTACTGAAGTTTATATTGTTACATCAAGTGACTTGGGTTGGTATCCAATCGGTCCTTTGTTTTTGAAAACAAATTGTACAGAAGGAAAATTTAATCTTTGCAGATTCGAAAAAGGATTACGTGGAATTTTAACAACATTTCCAAACTTTAAATGGGTTCTTAAAGTGGATCCAAAGACTTATGTCAATCCTTACGCTTTGAACACATATTTAGAAAATCTTCCAAAAGGTTATTCACGCACAAGGTTATTGAAATCATCAATAAAAACAGTAGGAAAAACATCTGGACTTGATTGGAAGGCTGGATTGTTTATGTCTCGAAGAATTGTATTCGAATGGTTGGATAAGTTCGAAACATTCAGTGATCTTGTGAAATCATCAAATGGTAACATTGAAGCAGCTACTGGTCCATTTATTCAGTCTACTTTCAATATTAATCCAAAAATTATTGCTGACGCACGATTTATTCCTTATTCGAAGCGTGCTGAAGACTTTGAAGACTTAATTGATTATAGTTTAATAGATCCATGCCCTCAAACATTCAGATATTACGGATTAATCAACGAATCTATTCATTTAATAAGAAATGCGGTTACTTGGCATCTGGATACTGATTCTGAGGATAGAAGAGGATCAATGATTCAACTTCCAAGATCATCTTCTTATAATGGTTATTTAATTTCAACAAACAATTTAACATTGTGTTCAATTGAAAGAAAGAGGCGCAAAAAGAATTCTAGTAAGAATTCTTTATAAATTGTTGTTATTTTTTGGAATATTTCTTGTATTTAAATATTATAAAATTTTATGCGAATTTGATAAGGTCAAAGTATAATACAACGACTTAGCAATTAACTAATGTCAATTGTTTAATGAAATATTTTGAAAAATTTTTATTCCAATATGAACAAACAGAAATATGCATTCAACAATGAATTATTTGATGACTAAGAAGTAATGGTCTAGATATTTTGATAAAACGCTCTTGGTAAATTTTTTTAATCAGAATCTGAAAGGAAATTTGTCTGATTTGCTAGCTGTGCACGTTCTTCAGGAGTTAATGAGTCCAAATATTCTTGGTAAGCTATCATATTTGCATAATATTCTTCTTCGAGCTCTTGATGCTCTTCGTAAGCTTGAAGTGCTTCCATTTGCGCAGTGTATTCTTCTTCTTGCTGCATCAATTCAACTTGGCGATCGATCTGATTAGAATGGTTAATTTGAGCGTTTTCTGCTAAACGACGCTCTCTGAGCATAGCAGTAAATGTCTCGCGTAGATCAGCCGTTCTCTCAATATGTGGTTTATAGCTTGATTCTTTCTTATCCATACAATAAAAAAAACTAAAAAATGGAACTTCCTCGATTTTTCTGCCAAATATAATATTTTACACGTCAAATATAATATTAACATAGATATTATCATAATGAGTCACTAAACAATAGTATAATTTAAATCTCCAAAAATGAGAGCATATTTTTACATTATAACTCAAATTTTAAAAATATTTCCTTTAATTTGTACCTTTATCAGTATTTAATCTGTATTATTTTGAAGAATAATAGAATAAATATACATATATTAACTTATTATAGCTATAACACATCTTTTTGATATTGATCTGTTTTGATTTAGATTCATATTTTGTTTTTATGAGATGTGTTCAGTGATGAATGAACATAAAAATGAATGAAAACATAAATGAAGTATTATAAATCTGATTAATAATATAAAGACAATTATTTCTATTTTATGTTTTCTTCAATCATAATAAAGAAAATTCAACAAATAATAGACTTTTATGATGAATAACAACAACATGTTAAAGGTTTTATTTTTGAACAACACTTCCGAAGAATTCGATAAAAGACAAAGCAAGTCTTTGATTGTACGAATTATTTGATTCAATCTGCGTGAATCGTATAAATGATGATGCAGGTACTATGCTCTTTATCTCGTAAACCGCTGCCTTAGAATTTGCAACCAAATCTGTATTATTAGTTTGTTTATCAACTTCAACCCATACACCATCTACTTGGACAGACACAGACCACGTCTTTGGAGCGACGCCGTTCGCGCCGATTCTCCAAGACCTTAAGGTATATGCAGTCAATCCAATCTTGTACGGCGCGAAATTGAAGTATATACTTGATAGTGGACCTGTTTTGCTGCAGAAATAAAAATCATCTCTCGTAATTAAATTTGATGGGGTATAAAGGTCTGAAAATGGCTCATCTGATGTAATTATTGGCTTGTAGCCTGCTTGGATAATTCCACTTTGAATCCACCCACTTGAAGGCGAGAAAACAAAGTTTGCAGGCACTTTTTGTTTTTTAATCAATGGTTTTCGATTTCTAAGTAATATAGATCGTATATAGTTGAAATTTAGATTGTGATCTGTTATTAAACTTGCGAATTCTGGTTTTGCAAAGTTAATTGGCGGCAAATATTGCCAAACTCTCGGACATTTCTTGTTATGATAAGGACATGAATAATTTAGCAGCAAATTAGTAATTTCTTCTTCATGTTCTGTTACTAAAGCGTTTTGTAAAATTAATTGTAAAATATAACATGGAACAGTGTCTAAAAATTTAGATACTTCTAAGAACTTCTCTGCAATAGCATTTACTAGATATTCACAGTCCATTTTTGAATCAAAGCAAATGATTAAATTATTTAATAAAGTATCTGGAGACGTATGTGCAAACATCGTCTCATATGTAAGATTTGCAAGTGATGCAATGTTTAATTCGCAAGCAAATAAGAAAGTAGACTGATAATTTTCTGGTGTAATTTGAACGGTCTTTCCTGATAAATATTCATGAGTAACAGTAAAATCTCCTTTTGTTTTTAAGACCAATTTCGATAATGATATGTCTTCTAGCGTTAATTGGAATATTAATTTTGAAAAATTCGCAGCTACGAATGATCTAACAGGGTAAGTTTTGTCACCAACAATAATTGAAAAATCATTCTTCATCTCATGCGATATTGTTTGCATCGCTTGACGTGAATAAAAAGCAAAAGATGTTGGTTTCATTTGACTTCCCCTTAATAAAAATGTTGGACCCAATATTTTAAATGTCGATATTTTCTCTTTATATTCATTACATTGGACAGAAATAATCTAATTTTATCAACAAATTTTTGAAAAATACATAATATTCAGCTATTTTCAACAAGAATTCTTTGATTCTTATATTTCTAATAGAAAACACAGTCCAAATCAGTTAAAATATCTCTATATAATATAACTGCATGTGTATATATAATACAACACTTGAAAAATATTTCAGCTTTGATATATCGGTGAAATTTAAAATTAAAACCCGATAAATCAATTCATATGTACTGTATTGTCGAGTTATACTCAAATGTAATTCTAACACATATATTTGTCGACAAAATCTTATTCAGTTACAAAATTAGAGAGTTTTATATATATATTATAAGGTCTCATTGTCATCTTTTATGAGAGATAAGGTCCCTCTCGTCTTAGCACATGCTCATAGTGTATTAAATGCAAAATATGATTTATATTTTGAATATTTAAGAGATTTCCTGTGAATGATATGTACTATATTGCCATAGTGTATACACATATTCATGTTATGTTTAATAGTAACCGATTTTTTGGTTAATTTATATTTTTGCCGACTCGAATTCCAAATTAGACGTTATACATATTTGATATAACTAGTGTTCATTGAAATATGTATGTAACAAATGTATCATCCGGTTAAAACAAAAGGCTATGTCATATCTTTATTTCAGTAAATTTTTCTATCTCATATTTTATCGTTTCACTAGCTTATTCTAGCTAAAAATGCCTATGATCATTCTAATCTCAGAGTAAATCGAATATATTCAAAGTTCATCAAAAGATTCCCAATTGTCCTTCATATAAACAGCAGTTTTCTGACTATTTGAAGTTTACACCAAAATGTACTTATATCAGCAGCAATGTTTAAAATGACACACAATTTCGAAGATTTGGAATCTCAGTCATTTTATATCACAAATAACCTCACATAAGTGCTTTTAAACCAGTCTATGCTTTATCCCTGCATTCTTTGCCTTCCTTGCCATGGAAAAAATTTTATGAGAGTGATTATCTTGCATCAATATGATTTTGTGTTGGAGGAAACACATATATAGGAGATAGAAAAGATAATTTATCATTCCAAAATCCCTTATATATGATATGATCGGTTTGGTCTTAATAACAAACTTAAATTCCTTATATCATCTTAGTGTGTTCCACGTTACATTCTAAGCAGACAAATTTTAAAATGTTCAAATGTTGTTTCTTCGCTAATCTTTCATTTGTTGTCCCGAAGTTTTGTTTAGCCTGAATTTTATTCGCTTTATAGGCTTCCTTATACCTAAAAAAGTTATACACCAATCATATTGGCGTATTTTGATGGGTTTATCACAAATTCGATGATGGAGAAATTCATAAAAATTCAAAATTAAGTGAAATACTAGGAATTAGCAGCTAACAAGAAGTAATTGTTAAATAATAACGCAATTTACATTTCCAAATATCGGAATTGAAAGATTAGAGTGGAGAACAGTGTAAATTGGCGATATAGACCATCACTCAGCATATATTTAAATAAAAAATTAAAACTAAAAATTAATTCGGGTTTGAGAGGAAATTAGCCAAAATAACCACTTTTTAATCGAAAATTTTAAATACAATTACAGTCTATCTATTATAGTTTATGTCATTGCAAGCATTATTTTTTCAATTATATTTGCCATATCAAATTGGAAAATTATGCAGCTAATGGCCCATATAACCAAAATCATTAATATATTTTGGCTTTTTTCGAATGATTTATGGCAAAATTTTTTTCTCTGACAAAAATAAATAAATACATACTGGTAAATATATAAGAAATCATTTTTCGATTTTATTGAAAAATCCATTGAAAATTTGTTTATTAGATTTTATATGAGATTAATAACCACATTATGTAGCTTATATATTATTTTACGTTAAACACAAACACTATTCAATTCAAAGATCATTTTTCAATAAAATGGATTCCGACGACGAACTAATAGTAATTCCCGAGAACACCTGCTTCAAAACACTAAAGCGCGATCAACCAATAAAGGTACACAACAATAGACCGCAAATGTCATTGTTCTCGATTTTATCATCAATTGATGAAAAGACAGTCTTCAAAAATTACGCATGGCCTGCTACGAAGCTAGATCATAAAGAGGAACCCAAAGAATCAGTTTATGCATTATAACAGAAATAATTTTATTATTTCTATCTCGAATTTACGTCGATTGTATATTTTTGGTAGAATAGATCGTCCTACCTCGGCTTTAATGAGTAAAATTAATCTCATATATTATCTAATTACGACTAAGTCATTTTTCTCCATCTTAAATTAAACTTTTTCCATTAAGAGGACCTTGATATAGAGATCCTTATGAGATGCTAGATGTGGATATTGATCAATCTCCTAATGTCATTTGGAATGAAAATTACAGATGCATTAATGACATATTTATTTTCGTTTTCCGTTATTACCAGCTCACACAACATGCTATATTTCAATATCTAACTAATATATGATTCGATAATTTATCTTTCTCATTCTATTGCTGAATTAAGGCCTGCAACACAGCGAATTATATTATATATTTACAAACATATATAATTAGCTTATTTTAATTTAGTGTCAATCCATTATATTATTTTTCTAAATTTTAAATGGAAAGGTCGAAATTTAGAATGATAATTAATTATATCTCCAATAGTGTAGTATTTTAATAAAGTGAATGTTGCTTGATAATAAATATTTATTTCGATTTTTCAATATTTAAGATATAGATTTATCAAATGCACAATATATTGATAGATTTGCCGTATAATTGCCAATGATGAGTCATATTATTAGGGAAAAATATCAGATGTCTGATGATGAGTTGGATTCGTTTGTTCGCTTAGAGAAACAACTTGCGAATGAAATTTCATCCAGCGAAAAAGACGAAATAACAGAGTCAGAGAGTTCAAGTTTTGAAGATACAGAGGAATTTAAGCAAGAATATTCGCATATATTAAAATCAATCGATCAAAAAACTCGGTTACTTGAAAAAGCAGCATCGAAAATTGCTAGAGAAAAGAAAATACTTAAAATGCAACGCGAAGAATTGGCAAAAGAAAAAGTTATGTTTGAAAGTGAAAAAATTCTTTCGAGTGTCGACATTGATGATCAATTTGGAAAGCTTTCGAATAAATACCACAACTTACAAGAAAAATACGTAAGTTTACAAAGGAAATACTCCGATGAAAAAATAAAATGGGATGAAGAGCGAGAAAAGCTACTAAAAACCATTGAAGAACAAAATAAAACAATAGAATCGTTGAAATCTAAACCAGTACAGCAAAAAGAACAAATACAAATAATAAATGATGATTCTGATGAAATTATTGAAGAAACACATCCAGTTGTCGAAACATTTAAGCCATCTACTCCAGTTAGATCATCACCAAGTAGATCTACACCAAATAAATCAAAAGTATCAATACTTGAAAGGTCAGATTCCGTTGATTCTCTTCCGGAACCTTCAGGTGGTATAATTATTAATGCATCACCAAAGAGAACAGAATATTCACTAAATCATGATAACTATCCGCTTAATTTTGAACCAAAACCAACAAAAATTGTGAAAGAAGTGATTAGAAAGGATGGAAAGAAATCAGTTCAATTTGCTGATGGATCAAGTGGAATATTATTCACAAATGGATCTCTTAAAATCAACAAAAATAATTGTACTTATATTTATTTTGCAAATGGAGACATTTCACAACAATTCCTTGATGGATCTACGGGTTATAAATATAAAGATAAGAACACGATTGAGCTTAATATGGCTGATGGCTCAATATTTTATGAATTTCCAAATGGTCAAAAAGAAAAGCATTTGCCTAATGGAGATAAATACATTCAGTTCTCAAATGGACCTTGTCGTGTCGTTAAGGCAAACGGTGAATCATTTTTAATGTGAATTTATATTTTGTTTTGTTTGTATTGTTTTGATTATATATTTCTTTTGGTAAACATTAGCATGTAACGAATTTTAAATGATTGGGCTTGAAACCTTGAAAAATATAATTCGATAAAATTATTAGAAAAAATACAATTATGGAAAAAATAAATGGCTTTATTAAACTGAATATGAACAAAATAATAAGTAAATTTTGGTTATCGATTAAATATATGAAAAATTATTTGCTAATACAAGAGCAAATCGAGCTAATGTAACTGGGAGCTTCAGAGGGTCGGAATTTGTATTCAAAGGAGGGATTCTTGTCAGTAACGATCGTTGATTGAGTTCTCTTTCTCTCTTTTTCTGCTAATCGATTTCTGGCGCGCATTACGAGTTTCATGTCTGGATTTATTGGCTTATATCCGCATTCTTCGAGTGATTTCTTTTCTAAATATTCTTCATTTTTCGTTATTGTCTCCAAACGGCTTTTTGAGTCTTGAATGATGGATAATTCGAGCCTTGATGGCTTTGGCTTTGCGTAAATATTGTAAGCTTCTTCTTTTTCGTCATTTTGCTTTTTTTCTCTTCTCTTCAATGCTCTTTCAGCTCGTTTGATTATCGTTGGATCTAACTTATCGTGTTTCATCCTCGGTGATTTCAGAAGTTCAGTTTCTGTCATAGATTTAGCAAAATTCAATTCTTTTTCACGTTCGAAGAAAGAGGAGTTATCATGGAAGTTGGGGTGACTAACACTTGTCGTCATCGATGTATCAGACATGTTTTTCTCGAAGGATGGAATACAACCGCGATCCGGACCTTTAGCGTATTTCTCATTGTATATTTCAATCTTTTCCAGTTTCTCTGGCGTATCAATTGAGTTCCTCACAACAGAAGAAATGAATTTGCAATCGTTTTTGTTTGTGTATCCTCTCTTGATGTCTTTTTCCGCTTCGTCGACGAGAATGCTGCAGATGAGTCGGTCAATGACAGGAATAGAATCGAAGCTGCTCTTCCGGGCAGATGTATATGAAGAATTCATTTTTGAAATTTTCATTATCAAAATATTCAATGGGAATTAATCGTAAATGTGACAGGGTTTCGATTATTCATGTTATTTTTTCTGTTTGTGTTTTTAGAATATAGAATATCTATAATATAGGAATTTTGCAACAAATTTCGAAAATTTAAAAAAATCCGATTTTCAAAAATAATTTTTGCTGTTGGGCTTAAATACTTTGGATATAATAAACATATTGGGTGTTATTGTGTTTTAAATATCCAAAATCGGGAATTATAGCATATTGTCGTCCGACCAAAAATTTGTTTTGCATTATTTGAGCGTGTTTCATTGCGGATAATGACACGACATAGTTTACAGTAGTGTTTTATTGCCTGCTTGGCTTGCCACAGTGTTGTTCAAAATATTGACCTTATTGAAAAAATGACAATAAAAATTTAAAAAAGCAGCCATGGTGGGACTCGAACCCACAATCTTCTCCTTAGAAGGGAGACGCAGTATCCATTTTGCCACATGGCT
>MRSU01003234.1:0-28057 GCA_008369845.1 Trichomonas gallinae | reverse complement strand
GGCTCAAAATTGTAAGCGCAAGTTCTAAAATTTAAAGCAGGGGCATTCAAAAAGTGAGTATGTCGGTCGACCCTTAAATATGAAAAATATCTTAATAATATATTGTGTAGATTGCATTTTGTTGGTTTTGTTTATATAGAGATAATAATACTGATTCGAATCACAATGAAAATAAACAAATAAGATAAACAGAGAATTATACCTGATGAAGTGGAAAACTGTCATATTCATCACTTTTATACAGTGTCACATATATGAACAGAGATAAAATCTATTCTGAAGTTCAATTTATTAGAATTGTATGAATATTGTAGAAACAACATCTTTTTGACCTATGCTATATGCATGAACATAGGCATCTTTCACGGTTCGTGAAGGCAAATCCACTAGTCAATATTGATTAATATTCTCTATGTTTCAACCAAGTCAGAAACAAAAAGAGCAATGTGTAACCGGGCGTAAAATTGTTGTTTGAACAAATATTCACACAGTGCAAGAATTCTATATTAAAGAATTTGTCTAATATATCTAAAAATAATGATAGATTATTATATATCAATAAATTTGGAACATAGAATGCAGAAACATACATAAAACTATGACTGTAGTATATGTAGCCATAGAAAAATTATTATAAAAAAGAATAAAATACAAAATGGTAAATATTTTATAACAATAAACAAGAAAAATGCATATTACTTCTGAGATCTAGGAGCAACGCTCATGATCTTAGACATGAACTGCTGAAAATATTGGAGTTCCGATTCAAGAATCTTATTCTCTACATGGAGCTGAAGAGCTTGGCTCTGCAAGTCAAACACTGACTTTCTAAGATGGTCATTCTCATCTTCTAATGTAGATAATGATTGATCCTTCTTGGCCCTCCATTTCTGTGCAGCTAAACGATTCCTCTCCTTATGATCAAGTTTTTGCTGTGTCTGTTGAATTTGCTCCTGTGAGACAGGAGCAGCGATCTGCGGTTGAGGAGCTGGATTAGTGAACTCTGCTTGTCTCCTCTTCAAAGGCGGCATCATATTGATGAGTGCAGCATGGAAGTCCATAGCATCGTGAAGTGATGGATTAAATACGCCAACAGAAGGTTGAGCTATCATTAGTGAATTGTGATGTGATATTACTCAAATTCGCGTAATCATCACATAACATCGAATTGAATGTCTTCTCAATTATTGAATAAAAAGTGATGCAGGAATTCGTCATCGACAGGTCACATGAAAAGACGAAAAATTACATTATTTCTCATCACTTTTTTTGCAATTTGTTTCTTCATTATGATCTATATCGATATTTATTATCGCATTGCATAAATTGTTTGATCTACAATTTGTGACTTTTATTTTAATTTTGCACTCTACTTCAATTTGAGGTACTATGCTCTCATTCAATCCCCTGTAATAATTTTTAAATCTTGAAATTTGATGAACGTTAAATGTTCACAAAATTTGAATGAAGGAAAAGATTTGGTTCTTTATTATATTTTTAAATGATATCTAAATATTTGTTAGTAAAAATTGAGTGTAAATATTATGTGTCATATCGTAATATTATTTTTTGGAATATTGCTATATATTAATTTCTAAATATGAATAAAATATTAAAATTTACAAGGCAAAATTTTCGATATTATCTAAAAATGATTTTTAATTTGTAAATATTGTTTGACTATGTTAATAGAGGAACTTTCCATTAAAATTTTGCGAACGTTTACGGGCTCAAGAGCATACAAAAATGTGTGAAAACTTTTAAGTATGTAATATATGATTATTTACATTTCTAAGATTTCAATTTTGAATTGAAAATAATCGTTATATTTCTGAAGTTTGCGGTTATATTTTTGAATTTTAAATGAAGAGTTAAAATACTGTAGAATTGTTTATCTGTTTGTTTTAACTAATTTTTACGATCATGTGTATAGAAATCTTTTGGATTACACCGGCTTGTATGTAGCCATAGATATCTCACGAGTGGATGATTTATGGTGTACGTAAGCGTATCTGCATGTAATGTGGTAATAATTTTAGCTTAAATCAATCTTTTGAAATGCATGAATTTAAGTTGAATTATTAAATCATCTGTTTTATATGTGTCCTAAACTATCATTTTCTATCATTTAAAATGTGCGATCATGATCAAATTTGATTCAAAAATTTAATCTCTTGCCTGTCATAAGTAATGACTTTAAATTATCAATATGTATCTTATATATATATCTGCATTAATCATATTAATACATTGATATGTTAAATTTTGTTATGCTGGAAAAAAATTACTTGGTAAACCATCAAAATGAACTGCATTATGTATGATATATGTACCAATATTGAGATGCAGATATGCATCATTTGCAATATACTTCTAGATAAAATTCTCATAAAAATATGGGAAATTATTTGCTTCATCAATACATATTTATGAAGTTCGAAGTGTAAATAAAAATAATGGAGTTTTAAAACGCAATAAAAGAATATTCATATTTATATTATTTTTAAATAAATAAAAACAAAACATGAGATAGAAATTTCTAGTCATCAAAGTGACTTTCGAATGAGTTCCTTCCAGTAAAGTGGGACTTCCTTCTCGAGAGCATGTTCCTGAATGGATTATTTGAATCTACATCGAATGACGATCTACCCTTTCTCTGCGGAGTCGATGGCCTCTTCTTGTCCTGCGCGCTGGTAGATTTCAAGTGTTCATACTTCTTTGCGAGCTCCTCGTTGGCCTTTGAGAGCTGCTGAACAGCGACAGCAGTGAAGTCTCCCATGGATGCGTCTTCGACAACTACCCCGACATCTTGCATGTCTTCGAGAATGTCGCCGTCATCGTCTTCCTTGAAACTGTAGCGCTGCTCGAAGTACTGAGTGTCTGAGGCGCTCGTTAAGTCTGGCTTGAATGGAGGTTCATCGCCTGTTTTCTCGAATTTGGATTTGATGAAAGGATGGTTTGCGATATCATCGAAAGAGCGGGCTCCAAGCCTCTTCTTAGGATCGATAGTTAGCAAACCTCTTATGAAATCTTCTGTTTCTGGCTGCAATTCCATGTCAGTGAAATCAATCTTTCCACGAAGAATGTTTGTGTGTGTTTCGGTCTCAGTTTCGCCGTGGAACGGTGGGCAACCGCTTAACAGCTCATAAACAATGACACCGAGCGACCAATAATCTGCTGTGAAAGTATGCGGCTGATTTAATAAAATTTCTGGTGCGATATAATCAGGTGTTCCAACAAGACTTGCAGCAGTAGACAAACTTGGATCTTCAACAGGTTGTTGTTGATTTTTATCTGAAGTTGTTGTTTGACGTCCAACAACACCTAAATGAGATAAACCGAAGTCTGTGAGCTTCAATAAACCATCAGCGCCAATGAGAATATTGTCAGGTTTAAGATCTCTATGAATGATGCCGCTTTTATGCAAAGTTCTCAATGCAGACAATATTTGACATGTGTATATTCTCGTGTTGTCCTCATCCAAACAGCCAACATTCTGTAGAAGAGAATATAAATCTCCGCCTGGAAGATATTCCATGACAAGGTAAAGATTGTGGTGTCCAATGATCGAATAATAGAATTTAACAATGTATGGATTTGAGAATTGCAGTAAAATGTCTTTTTCTGCTAAAACTCTTTTAACTTGGTTCTTCTGTTCGACTTCTTTGCGTTTTAAAACCTTGATAGCATATAGATCGCCTGTTTTCTTCTTCTGAGATAGAAAAACTCTCGCATAAGCTCCGCTTGAAATTCTTTTCAAAAAATTGAAATCTGAGATTGATACGCTCGTAATATATGGTGAAGATGAACTTCCTGAAACTCTTGTCTGCTGCAGCACGGCTCCTGCTGTTTGAAGAGCGATGCAGTGTCGAATTTTTTCTTTCACGAGAGAACCCGATTCCTTGGTGTAATCCATGAATTCTATACGCTCAGGAAGCGAATACATGCTGTTTTGGATCATTTGGAGCTCATCTAAAGAATCAATCAAATCTGCTTGAATGTTAAGAGCCCTTTCTAATAGGAAATATAGATGTAGTATAGGAAGAACAAGAGCAATATACTCTTCAGGATCTCCTGGCCATGGCAAATCAAGATATGTTTTTGCAATATTGTCCATATTCTGTTTAATTGCATCATTTGCTTGTGTTAAATGTCCTTCTGTCAGATATGCATTGAGGCATGATGATGTATGCTCTTCTATCACATCGATTGGAACTAATTCATCGCAGATTCTGCAAACAACGCATGGAGCGTGATCTACAGTCTCCGAAAGTAGTGAATCAGCAACTGATTCTCCGATTTCATCAGGTGTTGTTGCTTCTTGTGAAGGATTTGAGATTAAAAGTGATGATAATCTTAAAAATGAGAATGCAGACGTCATCACCATTGTGCAAACCTTCTCTGCAGAATGTGTGATGTGCGGTGACTCTAAAAGTAAGCGAATTTTTGCAATAACTTCATTTGATACGACAAATACGTCTTTCATGTGCGCATTAAGAAGATTTTTTATACACATTTGGACTGTTGATAGTATTTCTTTCTCGTTTTCCGAACAATTTTGTATAATTGCAGAAATCATATCTTGAATCGAGTTTAAAACTGTATTTTGAGCCTTAAGGAATAGAAACCCTCGTTTATACGTCCCTGTCTTCTTCGGCGAGTCCAGGAATGTAGACGTAACACGCCTCAACTGCTTACTTCCCCGTGAACTCTTCATATTTTAAAACGTGCGCATTTATTAATTTCGAAAATTTGCGCTGAACTAGGTTATTTTAGCGTGTTCAGTTTAATTTTTCGAATAAAATTTGGCTAACTCAAAATAAATCTACATTTTGCTGTATTTGGATTCTACATATTATTCTCACTCTATATTTCCGCTCAAAACAGCTTTTTGAGGAGTTCAAAAAAGTCATTTTTAATTTTTTGCGATAATAGCGTAAATCGGATTAAAAATATGATATATTGAATATTTTCTATCTAAATTTAAGTAGAAATTGAGAATATAGAATTGAGAGATTAAAGTCGAGAATATTAAGCTTATTTTATGCTCTAAGCATTCGAATCAGCATATATGACGCATTATCTATCGTTTGTTTATGATTATTGTTGATAAATGTATATATTTTCGTTTGAATAAAATTGAAACTGACAAACGAGTGAAATTAAAGAAAACAATGGCAATACATCAGATGGTGGAATCTGAAATGATGTATTAGATGTTTATTTCGAAAACTTTATAACATTTTGACCTTTTGACATATAAAATAAAATTACATGACATATAGTATTTACGTGTCAAAAACAAATTACACGACATATATGTAATTTACATGACAAAAAACAATTTACACGACATTGATTATTTACGTGTCAAAAAATAATTTACACGACAAATGGTATTTACGTGTCAAAAATTTGGCGCACGTTTAAAATTCCAAAATGACTTCGAAGGGATCCACTCAGTTCATTGCCCTTCGGCGACGTCTAGATGTTATGGGATATGAAAACTTTATTCTAGGTCTAGATTCAGCTCCATTAGCGCAACAGTTGCTGAACGACGTTTTCACAACGACTCGACAATTGCAAATAACGGAAGAGCAACTCAAAAAGGCTCAAGAAGAATTGGAACAATCGAAAATGCAAATAGAACCACTACACGGCGAACAAGTTCGCTTAGTTCGCGAAAATACGCAACTTCATAAATTATTAATCAAAATGACCGAAGAAACAAGACAAAAAGAAAAGCAAATTACAAATAACATGTATGAGGTTCAGGAAGAAAACCGAAGAGTCAAACTTTACGCACAAAAAAACGATGAAACAATTAAAGAATTACAAGCTGAGGTCGCAAGACTTAAAGCACTTCAAGAATTACCTCCTGAAGCACAGGAACATACAAGCAGCCGCTCCACTCGTAGAGCAAGCTCAAGATCACGCAGAAACGGATCAATTGCGCCAAGTCTCGACAGATCTTCTTATACATCTTCAGCTGAGCACGAAGCAGAGATCAAACAGCTCAATCAGACAATTGTCCAATTAAAGGAGACAATAGACACAAAGGATAAAGAGAAAGAAACAATGATTGCAAACATCAACGATTTGAAGGATTTGCTCAAACTTCGCGATGATGAAATCTCAAGGCTCGGGCTCGAATTACAGAAGGAGACTGGCCGCGATGGGTACATGATATCAATTCGCTACAAGAACCAGCAGCTGCAGGAAGAAATCGACAAACTTCGCGCGCAAATTGATTCAGGAAACTTTGATCGTCCAGGAATTATTATTAAAGAGCCGCAGACACCAGACAAGCCTCCTCCATCTCCAACGACAGCCAAGAAATACGGCATGTCTCCAATCAAATATATTTCTATCGATGGCGAAGTGAAACAATTACAACCAGAAAAACCATCGAAATTAGAAGTCCAGCCAAAGAAGACAGCCAAAGGCACTAAATTAGATCCTAAATCGCCAAAGCCACAGCCGAAGAAGGACGCACAGAAGAAACAGCAGAAGAAAGGCATTATCATGGATGTTTCCGATGACGAGAAGCCAAATGTTGAGAGCATGATTGAAGAAGAGGAGGACAAAATCGAAGAACTCCTCGAATCTCCTGATTCCAGACATTCAGTTTCATCAAAGTCATCAAACTCCAGCAAGAACAACGATCAGAGCCAGAAGATCATTGAAACACTGCAAACAGAAAATAGCGAGCTCAAAGAAGAAGCCAAACTTTTGCAGGCTCAGTTGGAGTCAACGCAGAAAGATTTGCAGGAGAAGATTTCAACAATTGCGCTGATGTCTGCTGAAGTTTCTTTTGTCGGCGACAACATCAAACAAATCATCACGGAAAAAGATTCTCTTATTATATCTCTCAAAGCAGAAATAGAGAAAGTTAAACAAGACAAAGTCAAAGCTGAAGAAACTAAAAAGACAGAAGAAAACCACGAAGAATACACAGAAAAAATTGAAACGCTCAACCTTCAGCTTGACGAGCTTCAAGCCAAATACGATGCAGATGTAGAAGACAAGGACAAGAAGATCAAGCAGTTGGAAGTCCTCTTGCAGCAGCTTTCTCAGGACAAGAACACGCCAATTTCATGTCCAGAATGCGCAAGACTTCGCCAGCAACTTCAAGAGTTGAAGCAAAGTCAGCAGAATTCTTTGTCCGCGCAAGAACAGCTAGAATTGCAGTCTCTTCGTCAGCGTTCTCAGCAGCTTGAGCTGATCATCAGATCATCAGAAGAATCAATGCATGACAACGCAACACTGAACCAAGAGTTACTTAATGCTAAGTCGAAGATTACTCAGCAAGAGCAGAAATATGAAGAACTTAAACAAGCTGCAACAAGGTTACAAGAAGAGTTAAACAAAACTAAAGAGCAGCTCGATGAATCTGAAAGAATCAGCAACACAGTTCCAGAGCTCAGACAGAAGTTTAGATCAATTCTCGAGCGAATGAAAATTGAACACATGGCGACAGTTGAAAAATTAAATCAGAAGAACATAACATTGCAGTCTTTGTCCGACAAACTGCTTGAATCGCAGAAGCTCACAAGAGATTTCCAGGCTGAGCTTCAGAAAGCACGTGAACAAGCTAGCAGTGCAAGAGAAGAGACATTATTACACAGAGGAAAGAGCGAAGAAATCCAAAGATTGGCCGCAGACAAATTAACAACTGCTCAGAAAGAAATGAATGCTGCGGCGAACCACTACAAGATGACAATAGAAGACTTGACGAATAAGAATGCTTCACTCTCCCAGATACTCAGCGATACAAGGAGACAGCTCGCAATGACAACAGAGCAGACAATTCCGAAGCTGAAAGATCAGATACAGAAAATGACGAGAGAAAGAAGCGAATTGGCAGCAAGAGTTGATAGCTTGGCTACAATGGCACAGTTTGCTGAGAAGTCAACAACATTCTCTCCGGAGTCGATCCAGTTTATAGCTGCTCTACATCAATTTAATGATCAGATACAACCATTCCTCCCATAAGAAAAGTGAGACGAAGAAGCATCACTTTACATGTCAAATAATAAAAGTTCATTGCCTATCATAGGAGCTCAACAACTCAGCAACTGCGATCACATGAGAGCCAGAAGAGATATTAAGGTAGTAATATGCCTATACCAGACAACATGTTATACCAAAATATACTGTATTTGTTTAATTGTTCTAAATAAACTCTTTTCATGAGAAAAAATTTGGACAAGTTGCTTCCCTATATTTGAAGGCTTCTTAATCGTTTTTCCTCTCAATTCTTCTCAATAGTGGTCACCTTAGTGCAACCAGTTTACATGTGAGTCAATTATGAAAAGTGTCGATTTTTTGTCATCAAAAGTGTCAATAAAAAAAATCATAAAAGTGACAATCAAAAATAACATAAAAAGTGTCAATCAAAAAAAAACATAAAAAGTGTCGATTTAAAAAGTGACAATCAAAAAAACGTTTTTTATTCCAAAAAAAAAAATTTAGCGAAATAAAAAAAAAATAGATGTCGAATAAGTGGAGTAGAACTGTAAGTCTTTCTCCATCTTTAACAGCCTCACAGACAGACATTGTTCTTGAGGATATGCAGCAGAACGGTTTTTCTCTATCACTCGAAGAAGTGCGACAAATATTTAATGCAAAATGCGAAGATTTCAATATTCGTCAAACGGACAAACTATTTACAAGATTCGAGCGCCAACTCCTCGATAAACCTTTCTCTAAAGTCTTTTCCATGGAGTCGACATCGATTGGTCCTCTCGCATCAGCCGTTATCCACAATATTCTTACAGTGCATCCGAATTTCAAAGTTATACAGCTCGCAGGTAACAGCATCGGTAATAAAGGCGCTATCGAATTTGCACAATTAATATTAAACACAAATAGCATTATTTCGGTAGATCTATCATCCAACGGTATAGAAGACAAAGGTATGGCAGCAATTTTTAACGCAATGCGCAGAAATAAAACAATTATGTCTTTAAGTCTAGGAAGCAGACCAGGAATGACAAGAAACTCTATTGGAAACGAAGCAGCGCAGGCCCTCTCGCAGATGCTCGCTAATAACTTGGTTCTTTCCGATTTAGATCTTTCTATGGTTGAAATAACTGTCGAAACAGTAGGAGTCATTGCGCAGGGCTTGGCGAGCAACACCACGCTGTGTGAGCTCAATTTGTCAAGTAATAACGTCCAATCTCGCGGAGTTTCGCAAATTTTGCCTGCTTTAGTTTCTACTAAAGTTTCAGCCTTGAGATTAGCAGGAAACCATCTAAAAGACGACTGTGGGTCGTATTTCGCGTCATTTTTCAAGCAAAACAAAACAGTTCACGTTATCGATTTATCAAACAACGGATTAACAGCGAAATTTGTATCTACCATTGCACCAGCAATAACCAACTGTGAAGCAATCACAGAACTCAATTTAACAAAGAATCCACTCACAGGAAGAGGCGCAGAAGTCTTTTCTAAAGTTTTAGCAACGAATACGACACTTAAAGCTTTAATTTTGCAAGCGTGCAAGATAGATATGACCGGTATTAAGGAATTCGCAATGGGTTTAGCACAAAATCGCGGACTGCAAATTTTGAATTTATCAAACAATTCCCTACGCGACGACGGCCTTGATGCTCTTAGTAGGGCACTTCTGTCGCAGCGTGGACTCGAACAGTTATACTTAGATCTCACAGAAATGGCTGATAAGTCATGCGATGCGATCTTCACTGTTCTAAGCAAATCAGACAAAATCAAAGTTGTTTCTATGAAGAACAATTTAGTGAGGGATGGAGCTCCAATCCTCAAATTTATCCAAAACAGCTCAAATTGCAGAAAATTATGCATAGATTTCAACGACATCTCCTACGCCTATATACAACAGATACAGAAGTGTGTTAGCCAGAATAAACGCAGCTGGCAGCAGCAGAATGAGTCTAAGACAACTTCTGGAACAAGATCACTCGAAGAACTCGAAAGCGAGCTCAATGACTGCAGAGAAATGATTAAAGCACAGAGAGATAACATTGTTTCTCTCAATGAAAGCCTTGAAAACGCAAAGAAAGAAGAAGTAGACACGAGAAAGAATCAAATTCACAATTTGAGCACTTTGGAAATCGTTGATCGCGGCGCATCAAAGAAACTGAGAAGTTTGCTGGATGAAAACAGAAACTACCTGGATAAAATCGATCACGAGCTAAGCGTTGCAAAATCAGAATTTAATATATTGGCGGCTGACTTAGACAATGAGCGCGAGAGGTTCAGTGCAGATATGTCAGCAATTGCTTCCATAGGAAGACAGATTGAATCCAACAAAGATAAATATGAAAATGAGCTTCGTTTGCTGGATGTTGAAATTCGCGACAAAGTCTTAGCCTACAAAGCTGCCATTGTCATTCTAGAGACAGCTTTCAAGGAAGCGAAGAATCCTAAGGTAGATGGAAATGCAAAATCGAAGTCTAGTGATGCTGGAGCGAAGGAAGGTGGTGGATCGAGAAAGAGTAAAGGAAAGAAGTCACCTTCTAAAAAGAGCAAAAGTGAAGACCCAGAAAAGACTGAAAAAACAGAAAATCCAGAACAAAAACCTGAAGAACCAAAGCCTGAAGGTGAACAACCTGCAGAGGCTCCAGCTGAAGCAAAACCTGAAGCCAAATCTAAGAAATCAAAGAAGTCGAAGAAATCCAAGTAATTATTTTATTTTGTTATGTGAAATAGATTATTTTTTATGTGTTTTATAAAAATATGTTGTTGTGTAGCCAATAATACTTTATATACACAGAATATTTGCAAATAATTAGAATAATAACAATTAAAATATGTTGTTTTGTATCCAATACTATCATTTCCCACTTACATTTCATTCCAAATTCTTTATTTTAAAAATCAAAATAATTTGATAAAAATAGGAATAATAACAACTAAAATATGTTTATTTGCAGCCAATATTATATACTCTCGCTTACATTTCATCTCAAATTCAATATTTTATTTTGGAAAATTTTAAAAATAATATAAAATGCGAACAATAATATGAAAACCTGCATTTCGAAGTATATTGTAGTTATTCTATTGGTATTAAATAGTAAAAAAAAGATTTGAAATTCTGGTAGTGAATATAACGCATTATGTCTCAATAACTTTTCTACTGTTATTGAAAATAAGACGTGATACTCTAGTATTTCTTTAAATAAACTAAAATTACTGCTTCATCGATTCGAGATCCTCAATTTTTCCTTTGAGGATACGAATTTGTTCAGAGAGCTTCTTGATCTGCTCTGATTCGTCGCATTCGTCTTCCTTATCGAGATACTCTTTGCAGAGAACTTCGAATGGTCTAATGCAAGTAGGATTACTGTTGTATTTGTTCAAAAAGCTAATCATAGCCTCGTTACGGAAATATTCGGCAGTCATTAAAGGAGTTTCTTTCTCGGCATTTGTTTGTTTGATATCGGCGCCTTTAGACAAAAGGGCCTCTACTACTGTGGTATCTGTATTGCGCATACAAACGTGCAAAGCGCTATTTCCTGAGTCTGGTCTAGATGGGAAACTGGATAAATTAACATAAGCACCATAGCGAAGAAGAACTAAAACAACTTGGATATTCGAATTAGCAGCAGCAAGATGAAGTGGAGAATAGCCATAAGATTAATAATGAATATAATCATTCAGTAAATTAATTTGTTCACGACCTTCGGTTGTTTCAAGAATAATTTGCATAATATCTAACTTACCAACAATACTTGCATAATGAATAGGATAGAGTCCATTAACTTGAGCGGTTAAATTCGCGTGTTTCTCGACTAATAAGTATTTAACTATATCTGTGCGTTCGTAAAGAATTGCGAATACCAGGGGTGTTGGTCCGCGAATAAGTGGGAAAGGAACACGCTTTGATGGAGGTTTTACAGGAATTTCAAAAGCTGGAAGCAACTGTTTGTTAGAAATATAAATAAACTGGTTTATCAATATCAAATTTACCAATAACAAGCCTCTTGACATCTTCAAGTGAGCCTAACTCAATGGATCGAATGAACTTTACTTGGAAAGCGTTCAGCATTGTTTGTGTCACTTTTTATTCTGTCTTATACATTTTCATTTTGGTTTTTATATCATTTTCTATATCAATAACAATATTTAATTCTATTTTCATCATTATTTTGAGAAAATCTTTTTGATTTTATAGAGAAATTTATCATTTTTCATTTTTAGATATATCATTAAATAACATTTCATTTGGCATTGATGTTTTTTATGTTATCTTAATTTTGCACTAAAAAGGTTATATAAATTAGGCAAATTTTATTTTCATTTTTATTTAGAAAAATAATTTGGAATGCAAAAAGTATGGTTAATTGGGATCCTATATAATGGGTTAAAATATAGAATAGAATTGCTTTATGTTTATGAAATTAAAACTATGAATTATCGGTCTTGTTCTATAGATATAGATTGAATTCTTATCATTTTGCTAATAGAAAAGAAAAAAGCAATATTAATTAAGATAAGATGAGTATTTTTAATACATTTATCTCGTTCACTAACAGAAATGGTTCATTATTCAGAAGTTGCGTATTGAACTCATCAAATATCAAGAGGTATTTTGAAGTTTGTATGTACAATCGAGTGTATTATTGGATTTTATGATATTTCATTAATTGATGAAATTTCTGCAAATATTAGTCTAATTCTCATGGCTTTTTGAAAATCATTTGATAATTGTGCATATTTGCAGAATGATATTATATTTTGGTTCATCGAGAGAATAATTTCGAAAATATTAAAATGTCAATAATTTTGATTTTGATTGATGTAATAATGATCTTGAAGATATGAGGAATTATATTTTATGGTGATTTTATGGCATTGCATGTTTGAATTTGCAAAAATAAAAATATGATTCTATTTCTTTCATTTTTCTTCATCACCCACTAAATCTATGTGTCAGCATTCGAATTGCATCAACAATTCGACTTGATATTGATTTTGATTAAGATCGATTTTCGATTTCTTGTTAAAAATTTGATATAAAATCAGAAAACACTTATAATGGATCTCTAATATGTTTTAGAAATAATATTAAACCTCTGTCATTAACTTTCCCGATAACATACAATATTTTCAGTGAGCATCATCAAATCGTTTTTTCCCAGATTTCCCAAACTTTCCCCACCAGAAATCTTTGTGAATTACAACTGTCCTCCTTATGTGCTATTGAATAGATATCGAAATATTCGGTTATTTTTGAGATTTTACGAATTGCTTATATCAACAAATGAATCATGAGTTCTATTCTTGATTAATCAATGACAGATCACTCATATCTTGCGATCAAAATAGTAATTTTCAATTGAAATATAATCATTCGAAAAGTAACAAAATCTATCTCATTAGAACCGAATTATCAAAAATAGGATAGTTAATCAAATACATTAAAAGATCAAGATGTTATCCCATGGATAGGAAATTCATAGCTTTAAAAATTAAAAATTTGATAAATTCAAAATTATGCAAGATTATCTTTAATCGAGTTCCCAACAAGATTATTGAAAAGTAATACATGTCTTAGCAAGACATATATGTATTCACTCTTGTTTTAAAAAATATTTTTCAGTTGCAAAATGTGGTCGACAGAACTCTAAAACGTTTTCCATATAAATTTATAGCTTTTTTGTAGCAAACAAAACTCTTTACTTTAATCACAATCGATTTTCAAAGACATAATCACGCAAATGAGAGGGAAACTACATCACAAAAAGACAATAACTATTTTGAGATAATACTATGCACGTTAATTTCAGTGACCAGCTTAAAACATAATCAAAGAAAAAAAAGTACACAGGTGTGATTTACAAAAAACGTAATAGATCTGTTTACTATCATGTTTTATACATTATTTTCCCACCATCCAAATAAAATCATAAACATTTGAGAAAGAAACGATAGATTATTCAAAAATTCTCTCTTTCAAATCTTATTTATTAAAAAATTAATATATTTATTATCTATATTATTTTTATGATAGTTAATTTTTGAATGAACAATTTTTATTGCAGAATCATAAATAATATGCTATAATTAGTAATTTTCTAATAGTTGATTGTGAAAATTGAGAGGTCCTATCAATTTGAGAAGTCACTTCACATATTTTTTAATGCTTACCTCCCAACAAGGCAAGTTAGCACTCAGTCTGTTCAAGACAGATGCCCTCAAGCATCTCCGCGCTGGCGAGAAGATGTTCTGCTTCCAGTGCGAGGAAACAAACAACAACACAGGATGCACAAGAAAGGGCGTCTGCGGCAAGCAGGCTTCCACAGCCAACATCGAAGATGAGATGGTCCAAATCTGCAAGGAAATCGCAACAGCTCTTGCTGATAAGACAGTCACAACAGAGATGGGATGCCTTCTCAACAAAACACTCTTCATGACAATCACTAACGCCAACTTCGATGATGAGGCCCTCAAGCACCACCTTGATTACTGCAAGGAAGTTAAAGCTAAGCTCACAAAGGACAAAATTGTCGCACCACTTGGCGTCAACTCTCATCCAAACCCAGATGTTGTTTCACTCCGTGAAATGATTCTCTATGGCATCAAGGGTATGGCTGCTTATCTCGATCATGCCGCTATGATTGGCGTTTATGATGATGAGATCTACGGTTGGGAAGCTAGAACATTAGCCAAGCTTTGCAAGGAGGATGATATCAACAAGCTCATCGCTCTCACACTCGAGACAGGCTCATACTGCGCAAAGGCCATGGCTCTCCTCGACAAGGCCAACACAGGCAAGTACGGCAAGCCAGAGATGACAAAGGTCAAGCTCTCCGTCGGCAAGAGACCAGGTATCCTTGTTTCCGGCCACGACCTCAGAGATCTCGAAGATCTCCTTGAGCAGACCAAAGATTCCGGCGTCGACGTCTACACACACGGCGAAATGCTCCCAGCTCATGGCTATCCATTCTTCAAGAAGTACCCACACCTCGTCGCCAACTATGGTGGCTCCTGGTGGATGCAGGACAAGGAGTTCGGTCCATTCAACGGCCCGATCCTCATGACAACGAACTGCATCGTCCCAGTCAAGAAGGAGTACAAGGACCGCCTCTGGACAACAGGTGCCGTCGGCTGGCCAGGCCTCAAGCACATCCCAGACAGAGCCAACCCACACGCACACAAGGACTTCTCACCAATCATCGAGCAGGCCAAGAAGTGCCCACCACCAACACAGCTCGAGACAGGCGAAGTCACAGTCGGCTGCGCACACGACCAGGTCCTCGCTGTCGCTGACAAGATCGTCGAGGGCGTCAAGTCCGGCGCCATCAAGAAGTTCGTCTGCATGGGTGGCTGCGATGGCCGCTTCAAGGAGAGAGACTACTTCACAAAGATCGCTAAGGCCCTTCCAAAGGAGGCAATCATCCTCACAGCTGGATGCGCCAAGTACCGCTACAACAAGCTCGGCTTAGGCGACATCAACGGCATACCACGCGTCATCGATGCTGGTCAGTGCAATGACTCATACTCTCTTGCCGTCATCGCCCTTAAGCTCAAGGAGGTCTTCGGATTAGATGATGTCAACAAGCTCCCACTCGCTTTCGACATCGCCTGGTACGAGCAGAAGGCTGTCTGCGTTCTTCTTGCTCTCCTCGCCCTCGGATTCAAGAATATCCGCGTCGGACCAACAATCCCAGGATTCCTTTCTCCAAACGTCGTCGATGTTCTCGTTAAGAATTTCGGCATCAAGGGCATCGGTTCTGTTGAGGATGATCTTAAGGATATCATGGGTTAAATCGATGATTGAGTTATTTTAGGTAAAAAAGAGGCTTTTTGATTAACATTTGCTTTTAATATGGCCATGCTTACTGCATTGATCGTGGTTTGGTTGATCGTCAAAGCGATCTAATAATTTTTTTTGTCGAAGCAATATAATTACTTATCAACATCGAAATTCGACTATGACACTCATAAGCTTTATATTTTCAACATTGCTGTAGCATAAATCTTCATTTTTGAAAATTTCGTGTAGCCAAATATAACTAACAGGCTTTGTTTTCCTCTATATTGTACTCAAACTCGAGAAAAATAGCAAAAAACAATGATCGCAAAGATCAAACATTTGATTATAATTCTATGTGCAAATTTTATTATCGAATACATATATTATAGGACATTTATTTTGATTATATTCAGGGTGGAAAATTGTTCTGTTGATGTGAAAGTTCTTGAATTCATATTTTGATTTCATTAAAAAAATAATTAAATGAGTTGAGAAGTCGTAGGTTATCTAAAACTATAAACACAGGAATTTATAATATAAAAACAACATAATTACTTCGAGAATTGAATTGTTAATCTATGATCTTCAATTTCGAATCCGTTGAGTTCTCTCATAGCAACTGCAGCATTATCTTCATTCTCATACTCAGCGAATGCAATGGTTTTGAGACCAGGAGAAGTTCGCAATTCGACAAAACCAGGCATTTGACCGAAAAGAAAGTCGAGAACTTGTTTGTCTGTATCGACTGGAATATTCTGAATGAACAAAATCTTGTTTGGTGCTTGTAATGTAATTTTTGGAGTTTCTTCTGCAGGTTCTTCAGTAATTTTCTGTACAATAGGTTTAACAAGTTCAGTAATTGATTCTTCGTTTCCTCCCATATCAATATCCCAATGATAAGGAATAGGACCAGTTGTGAGTTTTCGAATTTCTGCATCTTGTATTTTTTCTTTAGGACGACCGTACGGATTATATGTTCCATTAAGTTTTAAGGTGTTTACATTGCGTTTTTTGGCAAATTGAATGTTAATTGGAGTTGAAAAAATATAAATTCCGTTCAAATCACGTTTTGCATTGATTGCACTTTCTATATTTTGATATGTAACCCAAGCCTGACCTCGTTTTTTTATTGCTTTGCTTGCTGATATATCTAATATTTGCCCATAAGGAGAGAAGTATGCGAAAACATGTAATATGAGTTGATTAATGCTAACATTATCGTTAATTCTATTTATATATAAAGTATTTGAAACTTGTTCCGAATGATTTAATTCACTCGACATTCAAAATATAAATTGAATCACTTTTGACTTGAACAAATAATAAACAACAAATAATAAAACCAAATCAATTATATTTTCAGTCATTTTATATATTTTTTTATTTGAAGGAAATAATTTGATCGACAATATAGGATTTTTATTAAATATTATTAATACAAATACAAAACTAAAATTAGAGAAATAATGTTTGGACTCTGCATGTGATATGTTAATTTTTTTGACAAATTTTACTTTACATGACAATTTTTTTTGTCTTTCCAAAAACACATTGAGAAAATTTTCTTTCTTAAATAAATTCTCCACATAATACACATTTTGAATATGCAAAATTTAAGAGAATTAAAAATTAGAGAATTTATAAGTTAATACATCAAGAACTAAATTTGTATCCATATAATAATAAAAAATTGGAGAATTTTTAAGTTATGAATATTTCTTTACAGAAATGTTTCGTTCCGATTTGTTTGATTTTAGAGTGAAACTATTGATCTATATTTTATATATATACCAAATCCACAAAGAGAAAGCGAATTAATAAATGGCCAGTTGGCCTTACAAAAATTCCGATTACAAAATTGTGTAGATGTAAAATATAGAAATAAAGTATCTGACAGTAATACAGAAATAGAGAATGAGATTTACCAGAATCCATCCACCAGCCAACCCAGATAAACAGTATTCCAACCAGACAGAGTTGTCGCATGTCACTGTTGAAGAACTGCAGCAGTTAAGAAAGCTCCCAGTATATACACGCAATCAAAAGATTTTGCAAGTTATTTACTTCATCATTATTGGCATTCCAAAGCTCATAACTGTCATTTGCTATTCGATTATTGCCGCTTCCAGCTTCCTTCTCGGATGCTTCATTTGGCGATTAATTGGCAGACCAGAGGAATTCAGAAACAAGCTGAAATCATACTATGCTGCCATCGCTAGAATCTTTTTGTTCATTCTCGGCTATCACAAGATCAATTATCATGGCGAGATTAATCCAGATGCGAGATTTTTGGTCTGCAACCATGTCACATTCTTCGATGGATGGTTTTTCTTGGCATTTGCGCCAAGACCACTTGCTAAGAAGGAGCTTTTCAGTTGGCCAGTCTTCGGAGATATGCTTGAAGTCTTCGATGGCATCGCTGTTGACCGCTCTAAGAACTCTGGTGTCTCAAAGAAGCTCATTGACAACGCTTTGGACTCAGATGCACCACCTGCAATGCTCGCACCAGAAGGCGCAACAACATCCGGCCTCTACATGTTCAAATTCCATCTCGGCGCCTTCCTTTCCGATCTTCCAGTCCAGCCAATTGCCATCAGATACACAATCATGGGCATGCCAGAGGAAATCTCGCATTTATCATTCTTACATCACAACCTTTGGCACACACTCATCTGGCTCGGCATTCCAACAATCAAGACAGACGTCTACTTCTTTGACCCAATGTCTATCAAGACTGATGGACAGAACCAGCCAGCAATCTTTGCAGAACAAGTTGAATTAAAGATTGCAAACTTCCTCGGCGTCAGAGCAATTGACATGACCAACTCTGCAATCTTCAAAGAGAAGAAAGTAGTAGATCCACAGTAAAAACTAACTATCATGATAGATCAATAATTTTATTAATTTCTTTTCATTTTATACTCAATTTATTTATAGTACTTTAACATAGTTCATCAGTACAATTTATCACACATAATATTTTTAGATTAAATGATAATTTTGGTATTAAATAATTTCAAAAATTAATAGAACTTGCTTATTATGAAAGATATGGTTAAGAATGTTGATAATACAAACACATTTATATAGCATTGAAGTATTCATCGATTGAATTTGTTGATGCTCTTCTTCCAGCGTTGTAAGACTTGGAAGTTACAACAAGTTGAGGACCATCGTCAGCAAATGTTCTAGATTCAATTGTATTTGGGTATTTTTCACGTTCTATCCTTTCCAACATTTCTTCTCTCCTAAGATGTTCTTTTGCTGCTGGTTTATAGTATCTTGCAGCACCATAAACAGGCTGCGCGGGTAAAATATAATTTTTAACAGGATATGGAGCAGGTCTAATCACAGTATCCTGCTGAGAAGTCTTTTTAGGACCTCTTTTCACAGCAGTTCTCGCTCTTTGTATGGTTCTTGGCCTAGTTTCTGCTCGTGAGTGCGGAGTTGTACGACTAACGAATTTTGGTGTTTCATTTAGTTGCTTTTTCACTTCTCTGTCGAGATCTTTGAACTGTTGATCGATCGCACTCAGCTGCATGCGCTTCTCATCTGCTGACTGGCTGAAAGTATTAAAACTTCTCTCAAGCGAAGACAGAAAAGCGTTCATTTTATATCTATGAAAATTTTAAATCTAAAACAGACAAAAATGGATTTGGCTTTTTAAATGCAATCCATTTTTCTTATTTTCATCACGAATTATCGACTTTAAAATTTCGTCCGTTATTTCTTCAGCTTTGCAAATTTTCGATTTTAACCAAATATTCCATATATACAAAGTCTATTATATCCAAGTTTCAACTCATTTTAATTATTTATCGATGAAAAAAATTTTCAAATTTTGAAAAATCGTTTTTTGTAAATTCTTTTTAGTGAACTAGAATATACATATAAAATATTACTTAGTTCCATAAAAATAAAAAGTTGTTGTAGATTGGTTGTGAAATATGACATGTAAATATTTAAATGACAAAATTTCCAGCGGTAAATTCATAAAAATTAACAACAATCAGATGAAAACACAAATATATGCATTCTCAATGGACAAAATATCAGAGGACTTCAAAGAACTGACTATTATCGAAGATGCTATCTTTAACATCACTCAATCATCATTCGAAGAAAATATGCATATAATTAAAAACAGTTTAAACAAATATAATTACTATATTTCACGATGTATCAACAAAGCAGCAACATTTAAACTTTCTAAATGGCCTCTTTATTATAAATTAATTAAGGAATTAAATATACAGAAATCTAATATTACTGCACAGTTTTTCAGAGATTATATCATGTTACATCAAGTCAAAGAATACAAATCATTTAATCTTGGAGAAAATAAGACTTTAGAAGAAATAGAATCAGTTTTTGATAAAAATTCAAGTGCATATGCTGCAGCTACTAATAATTTATCTTACTTTACCAATGGAAACCTACAAAAATCAGCTTTGACACAGATTTATTTTATGCCTTTTGATAATGAATTTATTTATATAGAAAAAATCGGCCAGCAGTTCAATTTACTTAACATTGCCGCTCTCTATGGCAGTATTGATGTGTTTAATTACTTATTGACATCAGATTTTGAAATTTCTTCAAAAACAACGATATGCTCTTTAATTGGAGGTAATATTGACATTGCAACTCGGTGTTTGAAAGAACAATGGATCACTGATTCTATACACGTCGCAATTGCTTCTCACCAGAATAATATGTTGAATCATCTGGTTTCAAATGGAGTCGCTGTGAGAGTTGGTCTTTCCGTTATATTCTATGAGTTCAATACATATGCATTCGCAAATATCATTTCTTCAGGTATTGTCAAGATTGATAAGACAATGTCCAAGTTTTACGCTAGAAACTTATTCAACTGCTTCAGATTCAACCTAGAATGCTACGCAAACTTCTTTTTAGACAATAATGTTCCAATTGATTTCCAAAATCCATCAGGATATTCTATTCTATGCAGTGCCTGTGCTTACTGTAGCACAAATTTGATAAAGCGTTTAATATCTCTAAATTGTGATGTGAATCATCAAACAAATGATGGATTTTGCCCGTTTTCTATTGCTTTTTCACGAAATAGGTTCGATGTTTGCGATATTCTTCTATCTAATGGATGCACATACCTCAACGATTCTACAAATACAGAAAAAATCCTTTCTAAATTGAAAATTATCGATAATCAGGCAGGACATCAATATATTTTGTCTAAAATTACCCACTAGCATTGATTTGTTTGATACTAAATAGAGTTTTCCCAATATTTTGAAAAAATATTTTTCGTTTAGTTGAAAAAAATGTTTTTCAATATCTCACACCTGTATTCAAGTTCCACATAGTCTTAAAATTCAAGTACATAAAGAAGAATAGATTATTATAATCTATTTTCAAAATATGATTTGGACACACACTGATATAAATAAAATAAACAAACATTTTGTATTTTCGAACTTTTAAATCTGTTTCATTTACTTTGTAGTTATAGTTGTTCCCATTATACCTATTATGAAAGAAGCTATTTACATCCATATATTTTTATTTGATAAAAAGCCAGCAGTATGATTGATTTCATATGTTCTATTCGCATAAGAATGGCCAAAGATCGACACTTTCGTCAACTTCGGATCAAAGAAATTACATTTTAAAACTGAATAATATTCAGCATTTGCGGGCGTGTCAAATAAGAAAAATGTATTTAAAAATAACATTATTATAGCTTTGAAATTTGAATAATTTTATGGGTGTGAAAGCGTAAATAAAATTTTCTATGTTATCATATTTTTAATATAGTGTTTATAGTATTATATTTTAAATTGTTATAAAAATAAGGTTGGGGATAAAATTTAATCGAATTCTTCTCAATACTCGATCGTTTATTGTAAAAATTGAATTAATATTAATCGGAAAATTTACAATAACATTTTACATGACAAAATATACACTTTACATGTCAAATTATACTTCTGAACCAAAAACGATGACGATTTTTACAATGTTTTTTGTATTTAGCAATTTTGTAGCGAGCAGATTGGAATCACGCAGGCTATGTGCCATAAACATCGAAGGCAACACTTACAACATAAATGGGTTACAGTCTGGCGTCCAGAATTTCACTTACGAAGGATTTACGTATTATTTCAAACTCTGTGGTTCATTGAAGACCAACGATGTTCCAGGAGCAACTGAAGATGATATAGTTGGCGCAAATATCATGAGAACTAATGGTTCTGTTATCCAATCCGTAAATTATTTAGCACAATTCGATTTTAATGAAATTCCTGAAGGAGTCACATACACAGGTGATGGTGAGCCATTCCTTCATGATGGAATTTATAAATCAGTCGATTTCGATTTTTACATCAAATGCGATGGATCAACAAGTGATGATTTTAATTACATCCCTCAATATGATGAGGCTACTAATACACTACAATTCCGCGTTAACTACAAGAACAAAGCTGGTTGTATGGGTTCAGCACCGAAACCAACTCCAACACCAACGTTTAATCCTATTTGTGACTTTGCGTCACGTATGGATCATGATGAAAACCTTGGTATCAACGCTCATTTCGGTGAAGTCGATGGCGGACCATATGGAATTCGCTCAACCATCAAAGTTAACGGCAAAAAGCACGCCTTTTACTACAAACCATGCGGTAGAATGGAATGCCCACCAGAAAACACATGCGAAAACAATGAATATTCATCAGCTTTCATTTGTCCATTAGATCCAGCAGAAGGCGACTGCCAGAGCTTTGGTGTTCAATTACATGACAAGTCCGCCATTTCGTTGTACGGAAACAAAGAAAATGAGGGACTTTTAATCACATATGGAAATGATCATCAGAGTCAGGTCCATATTACATCAGTAATGGCCCAGTATCCAGAAGGACACATCACATTTGACAGTGAAGCAGAGCTTAAAGACAATGTTATGTTTATCAAAGCCTTTTCACACGAAGCTGACGTTGAATTCATGCCAGTTCCAGACCCAGGAGCACCAAAGTGTCAGCTGAACATCACAAAAGACAACGTTAAGCTTGAGGTTAATCTGAAAAATCTTAATGGCGACGAAAATGGACATGAAAAGGTTGTAAACGTTGAAGGTATGGTAGGAATATCCAATGCCACTATTTTCTACCAGCCTTGCGCTGCAATGGCTTGTCCTCAATATGCAACTTGCCGTGGCGTTGAAGATTCCACAGTCTACTTCTGCCCAAAGGATTCTGAGTGCATTTCATACGGTATATACGAAAATGAGATCAACTTTACACTTACAGATCAGAGTGATCTCAACAAAGGCTTCAGCGTTTCATATATTGGCCAGCGCCGTGCTGCCAATGTCAAATATGTCTGCGATCCAAGCGTTGGAGTCAACGATGTGAGAATCGGCGACACAGTCAGATTGAACGGCACTAAACTATATATGGAAGTCGCGACATCAAACGCCTGCACCTCCAGTCCAACACCGCAGCCAACACCTGATCCATGGGTACTGCCAACACCTAATCGCTTAGAGCCAGCACCTTCACCAATGAAGTCTCCAAATCCGACGAACTTGATTCAGAACGAGACCCATTATATGCCTCTCGATCTCAATTTCTTCACACAAGATATATATTTGGATAACACAAAGATCAAGTCTAGGTCGAATACAGCTGACTTCCACGTCGAATTCAAGCCATGGGACTTCATCTACTGCCCAGACAACTTCGGCAAGTGTCCGATTGGAAGGGCAACAGCGAACGCTTACGGATGCTCGAAAGCTAAGGATGGCTTGATGTACTGCTATCCATACGGTAACAAGATTTACGACGCTGAAGCTTCTCTCTATAACACGAAGATGGAAGACGGCGTCCAAATTATTTATAACTCAGAGTGGGACAGAAAATTCAAACTTGTTTTAGAATGCGATCCAAAGGCTGACTACAACACTCTTCAGTTCGAGGAGGGAAGATTCGCTGATTTAGAAGAATCAGGATTCGGCAATTTCATTGTTGTTTACGCTAAATCAGCCAATGCTTGTCCGAGACAGTTCAGAGAAAACGTTCTACCACCAACACCACAACCGACACCAGAGCCAACACCACTACCTGCTTTCAACTTCTACTACACATCTGGTATATCAATCGGAAAATTGCTGATAGAGATTAACCTCTCCAAAGTCAAAGTCCACGATGAACACGTTGTACTTAGGTCAGAGCCAAACTTCATCAAGGCTGAGATCCAGATAGATCCTGACGAGCCAAGATCCTGCGTTGGAGATGTCTGCATCGGTGGCGGAAAGACAAACATCTGGAAGTGTTTGACAATAGATGGGGTCAAAAAGTGTTACGGCATCGGTGATGCAAGACAGAAACTTGAGTTCTGGGCGGACAAGAAGGAGCTTAATGCTGGCATATCTGTCACTTACGGTGGTGGCTATGATGGCTATTACACAACAATTAACTACGTTTGCAACTCATCGATTCCTGGAGATCAGATCGATTTCGATGATATGGGCTTCGAAGATAACAAGCACGTAACTCTGTCTGCGCACACATCTATGGTTTGCCCACACAAATTAGGCCCGACACCACTTCCAACACCACCAGTAGAGCCGACACCAACGCCTTATGTACCACCTGGCAAGAAGATTTCAGGCGGTGCAGTTTTCTTAATCATTATTTTCGTGTCTTGCGCTCTCTACTTCGGAGGTGGCCTCATCTACAACTACTTTGTCAAAGGCGAGATCAAGCTTTTCAACCAGGAATTCTGGGCTTCATTCTGGGACTACTTGTACTCTGGTGCAATATTCGTATTCACGTGCGGTCATCACTCAGCGCGTGCTGCAGCCAAATACGATGCTATATAAAGTATTTAACTCATTTTTATCGCAGCATAATTTTTTAATTGTAGAAAAGCCTTGATTGTTGCTTCAAAATAAGGCCATCATAAAGTTGTCAAAATATTTCTCTCCTGGAATAGACGTCAACGCAACAGATAAATACAATGACATAACAGCTTTGATTTTGGCTTCATTTTATGGTCAGGATGAAGTTTTCAAACTTCTTCTCACAGTTCCTTCTATAGATCGTTAACCATTATTCCACTTAAATTAAACAGTGGGGGATTGATTCTATGTAACAATAAAAAGACATCAATTTATATTATTGATTACAATTATTTATCAAATAAAAACACAAAAACGTGAATAACAATGCATGGTACGCATTACTATATTTTTAAAACAATATTTTCCATCAATAAGTTTAATGCGATTTTATCGCCTGATATCATCCTTGGAGAGGAGAACTTATAGTCTGGAATCTGTGTATAAGGGGCTCTATTCATTTTGAATGTGGAAAGTGAGTAAGGAGAAAATATGCTGCATTCATTCATCCTGAAATGAATGAAGATCCACATGAACCAGATAAGACATGACAACCAATAACAGAACCAGATCCACCTCCAAAAGAGTCACTGCCTCCACCAGAACCATTAACAGCATCACCATACATAGGGTCATTATTTTTGCTAGAAATTCCTGGTGAGTTTTGCGTTCCACCAGATGAATTTGTCAGTCGGTATGGCTTATTGCATATTGTAATTGATGTGCCTGGACACACTATTTATTAATGGTTAGAACGAAGCTGGTCATGGTCTCAGTTAAAATTATGACAAAAGTATTCGATAAATTATAACATTTGATTATAACAATACAGCTTAAATTTGTGCTTCAACTAATGATTAAAATCTCAATTTAAGCTTCTTTCACTTCATATAATCAAGATTCGAATTTTTGAAAGATGAAAATCTTATAATTATGAGATATAATTTCTTATTTTTTAAAAAATAGAATAAACTTAAAATATAATAATCAGTAATAGCAATTTAGTTATCTTCGATATCAACAATTCTGTCTGTAACAATTTTGATGAGGTCTTCAAATGATTTATCCGGATTCGACGAGATGACCTTCTGGATCTGAGAGATCGGGGCCTGGAACGTCGACTGGTTCTGGAAGCGGTAAAGGATATGAACACGCTCAGCAATTTTTCGCCTCTTTTCCCAATTGATAAGGCCATTAATGAAATCTGGCTGTTCTGTGATTGATAACCTAATAGACTTAAGCTCAGCAGTCATGTTAGGGATGCAAGACAGCCAAGAATCGTAAAGTTTGAGAATATTCTTTTCATAAAGGCTGAGAGAGCCGTCTTCCTTAGCCATATCTTCTCCATCCTTGCCACACTTCTCCCATAAGTCCTTGAGAAGGTTCTTCTGGTCTTCTGACGGATTGCATAATTTGAAGATTTCTTCGCGGTGCAAAATAACACGAAGAAGATTAGCGAGTGCGTCGTAGTTCTTGCAGTTCTCGAGTTCTATGGCAACATTTATCATCCTCTGGAAGGCTGCTTTAATTCCGTTATTTCCATTGCGGTCTTCTTCCTTGATATACTGGACGAAAGCGTTGAGGAAGAGGTGCTGTATGTGTTGGCCGAAGAGGAAGAACTCCTGGAGCGTCGGTGTCTGAATTGTAAGAGAATGATTTGAGAAAGCGATAATGAACTCAAGGGAGTGAACTGATGAGAATGCTTTACACTGATATGCGGAAATCTGTTGAGCAACAATAGAAGGAGGAGGCATAAGCAAAGATAAATTCGGTGAGAAGAGAATTTCTGGCTCTGCGATCTCAGGGACTTCGAGTTTGCTTGATTCGCCAAGTTTAATGCCGTAATGGAGGGTTGGAATCATTCTTAGAGATTGCTGAATAAATACCTTAAGATTTGCATAGGATTCGTTCTGTACAATGCGTGTCAAAAATTGTTCTACTGACTTAAGAGTGCGGAGACCTATGAATAAACCGTGGAAAGTTATCCATTTGCGGATTGTATCAACAATATTTCTCCGAATTTCTTCCATGTGCTTGAAATTGTCCGGATTTCCATCGAACAGAGTGACTAAATGCCTGAAAAAGTGATCCGAACTTGTCATTGAGTGTAATGACAAAAAGATTAATTGTTGATCAGCATCTGGCATATGTTTGAATGAGTTTTCTGGATATACGAGATATATGATGATTCTCTTTAACGATGCACGCTTCAAATTTGCAAATGTTGGATTATTTTCGTCTGAATAAACTGCATTGAGTTTTCTATCAAATAATTCCTCCCAAATCGTATTTGGATCTTCTCTGTATGGCGAAGCGAAGTTATCTTCTTCGATTTTTTCTTCCACGTATGAATGGTTCAACTGAGGAGGAATATTCCAAGGATCTTCACGATGTCCTAACGCGAGTGAGATGAGGAGTTGTAAGCCTGTCTTATTCCACGGCTGTTCTGAATCCTGAAATTTAAGTCCAGTTTCTTTTTTTAAAATTTCGGCGGTTTGAGTCATTCCAATCGCTTCCAAATGCTGATAAACGAGCTCGAGTAAATCGTATCTGTTGATTGCTGACTGTGCCATCATCGTTTCAGAGTGAACGACGTGGCTGAATGACATTCCTTGGCCTTCTGCAAGGGATCTCTCCCTCATATCTAGGAATTGCGGGTTGTCCTGCAATGCACGATTTAGCCAGAGTGTCCTTTCTTCAGCGAGCATCTCTGGTGGCACCCCGCTCTCACTGCTCATATTTTATATTTTTGACAAAAATACAATAATTTCTGTCATGTAAAATATTGTCAAATTTCACCAAAATGCTATTTCGCATCATTTCCCTTCTATTTATGATTTTATTTCTTTATCATTATATTGCGTTCATTATATACACATTATATTTCATCTGTCTAAATCCAATTCGATGATTTTTTATTGTAATCATTGATTTTTGCCACGTAAATTATTGTCAAATATCAATAAAAATCGATTTCGCATCATTTCTCTTCTATTATAGATTTAATTTCTCCATTTTATAATTATGTGTTTTTGACGTATTCAATGATTTTTGTCATGTAAAATAATGTCAAAATTTAAAAAGGTCGATTTCATATCATTTCTCTTCTATTATAGATTTTATTTCTTTTCAATATGTCATGCTCTTCATATGCATGTCATTTCTCTCTTGTATAGTTATCAATCGTTGAATTTGAGTTTTTGATAAAATGGTTTTGTCATGTAAATTGATGTCAAATGATTTTAAAAAATTGATTTCGCATCATTTCTCTTAGATTATCAGACCTACTTTTTTTTACAGTATATCATATTATTCACATACACACTGCATTTCAAACAAGCAACAAAGGGGGGAAAACTCCACTTTTTGGGAAAATTTTAAAAGTGACATGATAAAAACGCCTCCTGCAGCTCTATCTAACGTTCCAAACTCCT
>MRSU01003228.1:0-38392 GCA_008369845.1 Trichomonas gallinae | reverse complement strand
AAAAAAATGTCACTTTTAAAATTCATTGATTTTGTGTTATATAGATAATAAATATAAAATGAATTGTATTTTTCGATTTTAGGCTATCGATTAATCGATGAAAAATCGAAAATTTTATGATTTTTACAATTTTCAACATAAAATTTATCAATTCTATAATGATTCTTTGATGATTTTTAAACTTGTATAAATTAAAGATTGATTGAATAGAGGCCGAAAGCTCCAATGGCAGAAAAAAATGAAAATAAACTCGCGACGATAGGCCACTATTTGGCCGGACCCTTAATTACTTTATGTAGCAAAATTTCAATAACGCCTGAAATCGTCGAATTCCAACAAATATCCTTGTTGCAACAATCGACATTTGTCTGCCGGAAGATACATGTTTGAGTTCTGGGGCGCTTCTGCATCTCCATCTAGAGGATAAATTGGCAAAGATGGGACAATTGGATTTGGAGGAAATGGTTCCCCTCCAACTTACACTGTTGGGGCAGGTGGTGGGGGCTATTTCGGTGGTGCTTCGGGCGGAATAGCTACTCACCGTTTATGAGCAGGCACAGGAGGCTCTTCTTACGTTTCTGTTCACCCTGACTGCAAAAGTGTAACTGAGAATTCAACACCAGACAAAATTTCCTTTCGAGAATAAAATTACCACTACAGCAACTTTACGTTTGATGATATTTCTATTAAGAGCTGGAATGAGTTATTTCCATCTCCAACACCAGGCAGATATGAGAGAGGCCACTTTGGAGATGGCTGCGTTAAGATTTTGCAGTTTAATTCGCAAGGAATTTTTTTTTTTGTATTAGTTGAAAACGTTGAGAACTAACTATTTCGTAGCTAGTGTTTTTGTTTCTCAAGGAACTTGTGAATTTTCCTAAATTATAATTAATTTTTAGATATATTTTACGATACAACAATATCATGTTTGTCAAAATAATAATTTACATGTCAAAATGATAATTTACATGTCATATGAGTGAGATTCTACATCTACATTATGTTAAATGAGATATGAATCCAATTTTTCGAGTGTATTTCGAAAACACCAAAATTATTAGTACAATTTTTGTTTCAAATCGATATGAAACTGCTGCCAAATTAAGGTTATATTTTGAAGGCATTCCTACAATTTTGGAATCAAATCATGATACATCAGCATCAACATCTAGATAGAGGCCGGTGAACACACGCAATGCGGTGGTGCAGCTGTTTAACGATTAGTGGCAGTCTGTAATTGAAAAAAATTGGGGATAAACATAAAATTTTTGTGTCACTTTTCGTTTTATTTATAAAAAAATGTATCTCGACAGCTCGATTATAAATTGTAGAATCATTGTTATTGGAGATACACTTGTTGGCAAGACATCACTACTAAATCGCCTTGTATTCGGAATATTCAACGAAAACCAACCATCAACAATTGGCGCTGAACATCAGCTGATAACTAAAGAAATTGATGGAAGAATACTGCAAGTACAAATTTGGGATACAGCGGGACAAGAAAAATTCAAATCTCTTTGTCCTATTTACTTCAGAAATTCTTCAGGCGCAATTGCAGTATTTGACCAGACAAATGCAAAGTCTTTCGAAAATCTCAGTGAATGGATAAGATCGTTTAGAGAAGTTGCCGGTCCAAATACAGTTATTGCAATTGCAGCAAATAAATCCGACTGCGTTGAATCAAAACAAGTATCATTCCTCAAAGTCAAGCAATGGGCTGATCAGAATAAATACATTATAAGGGAAACTTCCGCAAGAGATGGCGAAGGAATAAGTGATTTATTCTTAGAATTGGCTACAACGATCCTAAGACAACAGTTATCATCAACTCAAAAAGGTGACATTAGAGAAATCGATCCCCATAATGTTGCAAATGAAGGATTTTGTGGTTGTTAAATTTATGTTTAACAGCATAGTCCTTCTTTATCTGTAATCAAGAATAAATTAGTTTTGTTTAATGTTATTTAAATTTCAGTTATATTTTTTATATCAATTTATCAAATTCAGCAAAATTATGCTAATACATGTAAAATTATATTAATATGATGTAACATAATCTCATAGTATTTACAAACAAACAATTTTAAACTGAAATATAAAAATTAAAATTTGATCTCTTGAGTTTTGCAGATAATTTGTGGACTGGTAAAAGAGAAAACTGTTCTAGGTCTGGATGTCCTTGGGGGAGATATAGTTTTTCGTTTTTCTGTTTCTTGGAATATTGATACTAAATTTACAGACATTTCATGAGTTTGTGCTTGAATATTTTGGGTCATTTCATCGAATGCTATGATTGAATCTAAATATAAAACACATTTTTTCTGATCAATCATCAAATTTGATTTTATTGTTACTAACTCACTGTTTCTTGTTGACAGTCTGGATGTCTGGTTAGTAATGTATTCGTTAATTACTCCAAAAACTTGGTTTAATTGAACATCAATATTAACAAGCGCAACTGTATCGTGCATTTCTCTGGAGCAGTATATTCTACATTCCTTTTTAACATGCTTTATGAATGAAAGTATTTTATTGAAATGATTCGTTCCATTCAATGTAACTCTTGTGCAATCATAAGTCGCATCATTCAAATTTTGTAATTTTATCATTATATCCGATAATAATTCTTGTATTATATTAAACAGTGGCTTGTTTCCTTTATGAATAAATTCTGAAACCACATCATCAAAGTTTTTCCAGTTTTGCATATATTCTTCAAATAGCTTCTTTGAAGTGTTGGACATTTCTAATTTCACAGAACGTCTTACTTGAGATTTGTTATTCAATGTATTAATATTATCTAATAATATATCGAAATGTCTTTCCAGATCCTTACACTTGATTATTAGTTCTGGAAAATATACATCAATTGATAGTCTAGCATTGGCATTACTGAGAAATTCGGAATAACGTACTAAATTATCCTTCAATTCTAGTAATTTTTGCATCTGTGTATTATTTGAGCGCATTATAATAGTGCTCGCACGCGCTGTTAGTTGATGTGGCGTTTTCGTAGAACGTCTTACTGTTGATAACGATCTTGCTGTGATAGGTGATAAAGGAAACTGCTCAACAAGCTGCGTTGATGATCTGCCAATGTTAATTCGTGGAATCTGCATTCTACTATGAACACTAACAGATTTTGTCAGAAAATATATTTACATGTCAAATATTTACAAAAATCAAACTTGTGTATTGTATTATTGGAAACTGTACCTATAATTGATACAATATTATTTCATTGATATTGATCACATGATATGAGAAGTTTCATTTTGATAATTCTGAGAGAGTATCTATAGGTGTGATATTTAAAGTCTAGAGCTGTAGGATAATGCAGATTGAAAAATTCCAATATTTGTAATACTCAATAAAATTAGTTTTTGTGCATTTTTTGAAGCTTTAATTAATGCAAAGTTTACCAGATGATTTTAATACTCAATGTCAAGATGTTTTGTTATGATTTTTTGAGTAAACATAGTATCTATATATATTTTTAAACGATCATTTTCTGAAGCATCAATTAGTGCAGTAGGGATATTTTTGATATGTAAAGCTTTGTAAAGTGTCAAACGTCAAATACCAAATTTTCGAAAAACTCGTTTTTATTGGAAAATGGGTGACAACGAAGAAACTCTTCCAAAAATGAAAATATTTGATGTTGTCACCAAAATACAATCTATTTTCCGTGGCTACAGTTACAGGAGGCATCTTTCGATGCTAGATCTTGAAAATCGAAAAGCTTTGATTATTCAAAATGCCTGGAAATTTCATTTAATGCGTCAAAAGATCCAAAAAGTCAAAGAAATATGCGCGCTTAAGCTAATTGGAAGAGTTGTTCGCCGTTATAGACAAAGAAAAAACACGAGAAAAGAATTAGATTATTTATCGAAATTCGATGATCTTTTAAGCTTTTATCCTGCAATATCAAGGGATCAATGCGCAATAGACTACACAACTACAACACTTACCGGTACAATTAACGACTTACCGAATCCTTCGCCTACAAAAGCATCGCATCTCAGAGAAGCACTCTCTAGAGCGCAGACAGCTGTTCCAGTAGTCGAACAAGAGACAGCAAATCAAGATTCAGCGCCAAAAAAGAAACAATCTACAAAACGAAAAACATTAATCGATTTACCACCTCCTTGGCACGACAAAGATCCAAGGAGAATGGCTCAAAACACGAGAGATGATCTTTTATATGAACAAAAAGCAACTGTTCAGTGGGCAAAATCTGAATTACTGCCACAATTCATTTCAACGTTCAACAAATACTTAGATCAATGTGATGACTTACGATCTCGCAATGACAGGTACTCAAAAAGGCCAGTTCAATGCCCATTCATATTTTTATTACAAAGATGCACAAAACCGATTCAAGTCAAGAAAGCCAAAGAGATTGTCGCATTTAGTGACCGTGGTTTGTATGTTGTCGCTTCATGTTCATCATGGGCACTTTTAACGTTTGAAAATTTCACAAGCGACAGAGTTTTGCAAGCTTCTCGTTATCAAACAGCAGCTCCTCTTCTTGACGTTGCTGTACAACCATTTAGCGGCCAAATTGTTGGCTTTGACAGTAGATGGAATTTGCATCTTTTTGGACAAGGTGCATCAATCATTTCAAGGAAGTTCCATGTCCAAAACAAGATTCCTAAGTCATCAAACTATCTCACATTCGATTCTTTCGGAATGTTGTGGGTGAATTTGATGTATCAAGGCGGACACTTGTATTGTGTCGATCCTATGACTTTGCAGCCTACTCTGATGATATCACGTGAATCTTTGTACAATATTAACTACGCATTCACAAAATTATCTGAAATGACTCCAATTGCGTTCAATGGACAACCATACGGCTTCATTTGCAGATTTTCTGATACTGCTGATATTTATATTTACTCGATGGACTTCAATCACAAATATATTATTCGAAACAGGGAAATGAAGAATATTTCTAGGTTTAAACTCTGTGGCAAGTTCGTTACTGTCTGGTCATTGGATGGAACAATCTATCTTTACGAATTAAACAACAGAATCGAATTAATTAAACCAATTGGCTCATTTTCTGTTCCATCCCCACCAATTGATGTCGCAGCAACAGAGCAGCCGCCAGTTTTATATGTTGCGTGCGAAGATTCCTGCTTGAGAGCATATTTGAGTCAAGATATTCAGATTCCTCTTAGAATACCAGAGAATAAGCTGCAGAGTCCATACGAGCGAAAGATTGCTGATACAATATTAGGTCCAATGAAGTACACAGAGTCAAGAATGATGTTCACTGAGTTTAGATCTCAAAGATTTACTTCAGCTCCAACAAAAATCAGTGTGTTAAGCATCACAGATAAGGTTGCATTTGTTATTGGCTCTCTTCCAAATGGTTCTGTCAGCACTATATCTGTTGTCAACGATTCGCAAGCAGTTCCTGCAAACGAATTCGACACATTCAACTATTACGAGCCATTACAGGCACAAAAGACAGGAATCCAAGAGTGCAATCAAACATTGCATTCAAGAGATAACAAGAGGAACGTTTTCTTGTCTAAAATGAGCGTCTTGGATCATTTCGATTCAGCAGCAATCAGCGGCCAAATGAGAAACTTGTTCTATCCTGGCGCAAAACCGTTTTCTTTGACAGAAAGCATAAATAAAGCTCTCTACAGGCAAATTTATCCTTTCCTTCCTCCAACAGAAGAGAAGAAGATCACAGCATACGAAGCATTCCATTATATGAAGCGCGCAGGAATTTTGACAGATAATTTATCTAATTTCAACCAATTTTTGCTCAGATTCGCTCCAGATGACAAAAAGAGGACAGATGAGAATTCTCCTCACGAAGAAACAGTCATAACACATCAGCTCCCTGTTCTAACGCAAGGCGTCTACAATTCTATCTGTGATGTTGTTTTTTCGATGGAAGACATGGAAGCAATAATCAAAGCAATCAATCCACTTTCGTGCTTAAATTATTCTCTTTCAGCTTTCACAATATCGAAAGCAGTTGAAGGAAAATCAGCAGAATCAACGTCAAGGCAGTGGCTCTCTAGATTCCAGATCGATACACTCACCAGGAAAGTCACAAAACTTGACATTTTGGCCGATATTGTCAAACATGAACTTATGAAGCGAGTTCAAGAGAACGTCAACAAGTCATTCGAGAAGAACTTGTTGGACAAAATGCTTCCTGTTGCTGGAATTGATTTCAAGCAGACTCAGAAAGAGCCAGATCCAAACATTAAATTCACAATGATGCCTTTTAGGAACCCACAACTTAACGACTGCTTCCATCAGTCATCAATTGACATGTTCCCAAGACAGATTGAATATGGAAGAGACATGGACCAGAAGCAGTTAATGAGGCAGTTGAAATTCGTTCCAGATGATTTCGAATTGTTCAAGAATCATCTGGAAAATGTGTCAAAATTTGCTTTCGCGACAAGAAAAGTGTCAGTTAACATTCCATTAATTACTCCAGCGACATCACAGGAAGGCTTCGCAAAAATTATCACATCAGAAGACATGCGAGCTCTTCCCTTGACTTATTTCCTCAAAGTCCATTCATTTTTGGGTGCCGATCCTCGTTTTTTGAGTGTCGCAAAAAGCATCTGCAGCAGATGTTTGTGCATGCTTTACAATTTGCATCAGAAGAACATCATCTTGCGAACATTGTATCCAGACAATATTTATCTGAACGGACACATGAATCAAGTGATGATTGGATCACTTTTGGACGCCCAGTTTCCGGATTCAAATCCAATTCCTCTTCCGCCAAAGTTCACTGATCCAAGCAATCCATTCCTTCCTCCAGAGTTCTTCCACAGGCCTCCTTCAGAGTGGACTTCTGCGTTCGACATCTGGCAGTTTGGCATGCTATTGCTTTTCATATTAACAGGCCAGCTTCCTCGATCATACGGAATTGAATTGATGAGCTCGCTGACAGAAGAACAGATCCAAGAAGCCGAAAACAAGAAAGGAGAGTTCCACGAATCGATTCTTTCTCATGCTCCTATTTATCCGAAGCCGAACTTCTTCTATGATTGGCTCGAAGACTTCAAGATTGTTGGATCACTCGAAAAATGCACTGGAGAATGCGGTGAGTGTTTCATACAGTGCGATGAAGAGTTAAGAAGGCCGTCTATATTAGATCTCGAGCATTACTCTTTGTTGCCTTACAAGAACACGAAATTAAATTACGACGAGTCAAAATTATTCATCGAAATCATTGCTACTTGTTTGCAAATCGATCCAGCAAAACGTCCGCCAGTTGAAAAGCTTTTGAGAACATATCCATTCAATCAGCCATCGACATTCGCAGAAACAGTTGATTTGTACTTGAGAGTCCACAATCCGGACATTTTCGTCTCCCAATTCATCTTCCCGGTTTTCAATTCTGTCAACGTTGATACTTTTTCATTTGCTTTAGGTGTCGCTGAATCATTGATGTTTCACGATGAGCACGATGAAAATGATGCTCAATTCTCTTATCCACTGGACATGCCTGCAAACTGGAGAGTCGTTCAAACGATGTATCAATTAAGATTTATTGACCATTTGGTTGAGTTTGTTATCAAAAAGATTGCCAGCGAAATTCAGCTTTCTGACGTTGTTCCATCAATAACATACCACAACAAAATGTTCAGCAAACTGTTGCACTTCTTCATGAGATTCGTGTCAAGCGTTGAACCAGGACAGGGACCATTGACTCCCTACACAAATGAAACAATCATGGCCTTATTTGGTTTATATGCAGCAAATCCTTATCTGCCATTTTCCAGTGCACAACTGGCGAACAACTTTGATGCGTCAAGTTGGCTCCAAGTCCAAGACATGTCTACTTTATTCATGTTCACACACACAAAAGTTCACGGATTGATCAGATACATTTTGTCGACATCAGTATTCATCGTCAATTCTCTCAAAAGAACTGAAGAACACAACGACTGGTATTTCAACCAGTTCTTGAGTTTCGGAGAAGCAGCAAGCAATCTTGCTCATTCTTTATGTTACGGAATTGAAAAGCAAAAAGGAAACGCTATCAAGACATTGTGCTCGATGTTTTCAGGAGGAATGTCAACAGCTGCTGCGAGAATGTTCGTTGATTTCAAGATCTGCCACAAAGTTTTGCATTGTTTGCATTTGCAAAGCGCGAGAAGCGAGGCTGTTTCATTCTTGTTGGCTGTTTTAAGAGCATCATCAACAAAAGCTTATGATCCAGCTTATCAGATCCTCTATAAAACAGTTGTCAGTCCTATAACAATCTTGCACAGTGCGAACATGATAAAAGTTGTCGCGAGCAATGATTCCGTTCGAAATCAGACATTAAATGTCATCAAAGAGATAATCATGGGTAACTCTTACTGTTCCACAATTGACATAACAATGGGAGGCATCATGTGGGACTTGTTCGAAACTTTACGCGAGCAGCAAATCAATAATTTGGTTGTTGACATTCTCAGAAACGGCTGCATTCATACTCAAAAAGTTATAATGGAATCCCAGCATCTTCAAAAGTATTTAGTGGCTGCTGACATTCCAATCATACCGCAGATAGACTACAACCAATTAAGCATGACTTTGGATATCGCAGAAATTCGCCACTTAGGAAAACAATTGACACAAATGCTGATTTTGTATCAATATTCAACTTTCAGGGATAAACTTGTTCTTCAGCCTCCAATCAATGACTCAATACAGTTCTTCTCTAAGGCAATGGGAGTGATAACGCGCGAAGCTGAAAGTGTCACGAAATTCTTCGACACACAAGTTTTGAGAGCAGCGAGGTTTGACCTCAAAGAGACAACATTCTTAAAAGCGAAAAACAAAGCAAAAGAGATGAATGTTGCAACAACGCAAACAATAATTATCGAGCTCTGCGACATACTATTGCAGATGTTCAAAAACATTTGTTACTTCTGGAGAAGCTCTCGATCTCACTGGAATGAATTGTTCATGAATTCTATTTTGGAGTGGGCATCGCAGCCAATTCCTCCGTCAAGATCTCGATGCCACCCAATGTCAAGAGTTATTTGCTCATTTGTCGAAATGATTATTTATATTTTAGACGAGATGCCGAGGAATTCGCCTGTTTTCATTTACGTGCTTAATAACATTGAAGTGATTCCTCAAATAATGCGGAGAGATTTCATGTTTGCAAAATCAGCTGCACAAAAGAATACCGTTGAAGCACAAGTTGTTGAATTATATGAATATCAACGCAAATTGAGGTTCCATCTTTATATATCTGTAATGAAGACGAAAGTATTGGAGTGCGTTGAATCAATGATCAAGTTTTTCGTTGAAGAAATGATCGCAAATCCTTTGTCTTTGAAATGCGATGCCATGCCATCATTGAACAAGATGATGAGGTTCACAGTTCAGTTTGAAGCAATCGATATGCTCAAGTATACAATTGCCAATTACATCAGATACGAGAAGCAGCTTAAAATATTCGCACAAATGGTTTCGAATGATCGATTCATCGAAAGCGAAAGGAAACTAATTAATATCGATGACAACGTTTTGCTGATGGAAAGTGGCTTAAAACTGCTGAACTTGATTTTAAGTTCAGGAGTTATAACTGACCAAAACTTCATCAGCAACGTCAAATTGACAATTCAGTTCATCAAGGCAAAATACGTCAGAGAGTTTCACACTAGAAAAGCTGTCGAGATGGATTCAGACAGTTCGCTTCTTTCAGCGAAAAGCGAATATGCCAAGGATTCCGCTAAAGATACATTGACCAGGAGATCAATGGTGCAAACTGCAAAGAGGGCTGCAATTGTTGCCCCGAACTTGCAATCGCGAATCAGGTCCGCAACTTCTGTCGCAAGAAGATCCTACACAAGCGGACAATAATAAATTGTTTTGTATTTTTTGTTTGAAAATTATTTAATTTTAAGGTGCATCATTTGAAGACAATTAATGAAAATCACTGATGGTATACATAGCATACATGACACTCACCCTTTTTTGAATATTCAACATCTTTTGAAAATCGAATTCAGACTACTGACTCACATACATAATGTATCAGGAAATATACATATTTGCTCGGCATCTGTCTAATCAAATATCAGCTGTTCCAATGGTTATTATTTTTGTTGTATTACGTTATTTTACGTTTATACAGATTCTGCTAATTTTAATTAACTGCTATGGGTTATTTGTTTAAAGATTAGGAACTATATATGTCTGTTATATTAAATTGATTCTAAGTCTAAGATTAAACGCGGATTAAAGTAATATTTTTTAAAGTGGATAAAAATTTGACATAATTATCTGACAATCTGAAATTGTAAAATTTTTACTTGACATAAAAAGTGACAAATGCTAAATTTTCTGTTTTATTTCGCGTGTTCACTGAGATACATCAAAACTATCGAAAAATACAACGATGTTGTCGTCTTTCCTAGCTTCGGCTTCGAAAAAGGCGGCATTTTTCATATAGATTTTATTGTATCAAACTTCAAACAGTCGAAATCATTTTATTCGAAAGTTTTATTAATAACAGAAAGCAAATACTACGACATTGAGTCAAATTTCAAAAACTCGAAAGCCATATGCACCAAAGCAGTTCCAGGTTATAAAGATCTCACAATTTTCCAACCAGATCAACAAAATCAGTCATGGATATATAAAATACCGGAAAAAGACGTTTACGTTCCAATAATCTTTAATTGCTACAAAGAATATTTTGATGTATCTTTATTTTACGAAAATATTTCATCAGCACTTGACAGAAGATTCCAATTGATGCCATACATTGCAATGATTGGATGCATGTCTTACATAATACTTACTCTTCTTTGGATATTCAACATCTATAGAAATCAGCGATTTGATATCATGCTAACACGCCTTTTCGCTATTGCTGCTGCACTGAAATCACAATCACTTGGTATTTTCGCATTAGTTTGGACAAAACGCTCGGAACAAGAATATTTTTTCGAGCCTCATCCCTACAAAGCTTTTCCACTACTTTTTGCGATGTTCATTAACTCATATATATTTCTAGTTAACTATATGTCGAGCACCGGCGTTGGCATTCTCAGAAGACAAATACCTTTGAAAGAAGCAGTATCGAAATACTTCAGAATTTTTCTTTTTTTCGCATCGGTTTATGCCTGCGAAAAAGCAACACATTATATTTTCAGTACTCTCTTAATTTTCCAATGTGTTTTCATTTTCTTCATGTATTTAACTGATATATCTTCAGGTGCAGTGATGGCGCACTCAATATCAAGTGATTATCCAAACAACCAACAAATTTTATCAAAATGTTCACTCGTCAAGAAATTTGTTGAAACATATTTCAAACTTATTCTGTCGATGTCTCTTTGCATTATTTACTGCTCCATCTCAAAAATGCAGGGCTCTGTTCAGTTTGCTGCAGTTGAGACAATGATTTTCGTTGTTTCTCTGATGGATTATCTATACTTTAGGATCAGACACGAATTTCATCCGCCACCACCAGAACGTTTCGAAGATCGAGTTCAGCCTGGTGACATTGCATACATCGAGGACCCGAATTTTTCACAGTATAGTTTTCTTCATGTATCTGGTGAGCCAGGAGTCTAATCAAATTCTATTTTTCATGATTTTTTTTATTTGTTTGTTTGCTATTATCTTAAATATATTATAGATTTTTGATATAAATGTTTTGCATTTGACACTTGGCTGGTTTTGAATGAAAAGTCGTAATTATCGTCATAAAGTGAGAGAGTTTAGGGCAATTTCCTAGAGCCCTTCGAAGTTTCCATACCTTTATTCAAATTTCAATGCAATTTAAAGTGAAAATAATAAGCTTCATAATATAGATTTCGCTTACGCGCCCGTAAAAACTTGCGAATTCTATATAATTGACAAAATTTTATAGAGATGTAGCAATGACTATATATAGACTACTTACAAAGTTAGGAGCCAAAAAAGATTTTAATTGATTGGTACACCTCTAATCTTATGATAGCTACCCCAGATAAAAAAATTTGACAAAATTAATTTACAAATTGTCAAATAAAATTTAATCATACATTCGTATGAAATAGTTTTGATAGTCTTAAAGAGATTCTTTGAATTTGGAAATTACAGCACTGGTCATCCTAGTTTTTAAGCTAGCGATAATCAATAGAAAAAATCTCTAAATCAATTTTCTCAGCCGAATAATTTCGGAAAATTTTGATCGTGTAAAAAAAAAAATTTAGCCGAATGAACTAAATTAAGGTTAAATCAAAAAACATGCAAAATATCGATTTTAATGACGTCCTGTTGTACATGTATTATGCTAAGACGGACGAAGGACTCGAAGAAGTCCTAAACAAGAACCTCATGTCCGTTTTGAGCGCAGTAGAAAGCGGTGATAAGCAGAAATCAGATGAAGCGATAAAAACCATTAATGAAATACTAGTTTTCATCAAGCCAAAGATCAATATTAGAGTTCCTCTTAAAGAAATTGTAATATTTTACTTGAAATCCAAGAATCCGCTTGCGAAAAATATCGCAAGTATATTTATTAAACTTGGTCTAGAAAGAACACCGCCAGGACAAAACTATCAGATTGCTAAAACTCTTATGATGACTTTTCAAACTCTTCCTCAAAATTTACAAATAATTACATACAAATCTTTTCTCGCAGCCTACGAATTCATAGCTCCACAACAATATATTGATATATTATCGAAGAATATCATATTATTACGCGCTTCAATCAAAACAAGCTCGCAAACATTACAATATTTTCCGCAATACGTTACAACAAATGTAAAGCAATTTAAAGGCTATGAAGAGTTGTTTGCAACGCTTGTTCACTCGTTTGATATCAGTATTAACATCCCAGAAGACTTTAATTTTGGAACCATTACAAATTATTTCATGAACTGCGCTAAATCATCAGATAGTCTGCTTGCTGCCAGAGCTCTCAAGTTGCTTACTCAAATACCACACAAATTACCACTTGAATTCCTGAATAATAACTTGAATTTAACAGATGGTATTTTATTACTCGACAGCCAAATAGAATTATACGAAACAATGCAGCCACTCACTAAGCAGTTTGCAGAGATACTAATCACGAAATTGCAAACGCCGGCTGCTTCGAGATGTTTGAGAAATTTGCTCAAAACCTATCATAAGGAATTCCAGAATGATTATGTTTTGTTCAAGCAAATATTCGACTGCGATGCTGACAGTGAAACAGTTACGTCCTTGATGATACTGTTTTCAACGTTCATCAATCCATCAGTCGTTGAAAAATTCATCGAAAAAAATCTCGAAGACGGAAATTCTTCTTTGGCGCTAAGATTGATGCGATTCATTTTCCCTTACAAAAATCCAAGGCCTAAACTATTCGCGTGCGCTTTGGCCAATGATGTCTCCATGATCGATGAAAGCAGGTTGTTGCTCTTCCCATACAAACATGTAGTTAATGACGGTTTCAGAGCAGTGATTTATGATTCATCATCTCAGCCCCCTACTACTGGTGAACTTTTCAATGAACTGATGAACATGCCAAACTTGAAGAGATATTTGAGCAACCCTAACAGCACAAGAGCAATTGACTCTTTCTTCCAGTTCTGCTGCAGGTGCAATGTTACTCTTCCGCTTCCTTTCTCTTTCATCATTCAAGAATTTTCGAACTGTCCGTCAGCGGCACCAGGCATTTCAAAGTTTTTGGGATATGTTTCACAAAAAGTAGAATTTGAGGGAGAATTTTCTCAACAAGACATTGATCAGTGCATCACTGTGATGAAGGAGGAAAGCGATCCAGAAATTGTCGAAGCCGTTTCTGGATTTTTGTGCTGGACGAAAGCGAAAATTGACGTCGATAGTGTTAGTTCGCAGCTTAAGAATCCAAAGAAAATTGCTTTTCTCGCTCATTATGGCTGCCCATTCGATGAGTGCCTTGAATTGCTTAACTCTGTAAGCAATGCCAGCCTTGGAAAGCACTGTTTAATGGCTATGGCAAAAAGAGGTTTGCTGAACAAGGAACACTTCGACAAATTATTCTCGAAGTTCTCAATCGATTCATATGGAATTGAAGTTTTGTCTGTCATTGCAAAAGGTGATGTTGAATTATGCAGGAGGATTGTCAACTGCTTATTCGAGCCTCCACTGATTTCCACCGAAAGAGTTGAAGTCATTGTTGCCGGTGCGAAGAAACTCGTCGAAATTATTGACGACGAAGAATTTTTGATGAAGAAGATTGACGATGGATTGAGAAAAGACAGATCCAGGAGGAATTCAGCCATTTTCCTTTTATACATGATCAATAACAAAGTCCCAGAAAGACTCTGGTTCGCAACAAGATCATTGCTGTTCTGCTCTGGAGCGGATAATGGCGTTGTGAGAACAGCAGGCATCATGGGTCTTCCGATTTTATATGATAAATGCAATGATGAACAAAAGAAGATTTTCGATGATGCAATTCACGGACGCAACAAGCCAGAAAACAGTGATGTTCACGCACAAGTTCCTTCTGGTCAGCCGCGCGCACAGACAATCATGACTTGCTTCCGTTTGTCGCAGTACAAGTCATTATTGTTCATGCAGATTTTGACTGCATTGATTGAAAGTGAGTTTTTGATATTCACTGACATAGAAGTACCAAGAGAGACAATAACAGCTGAAGATAAAGACAGACTCAGCGCTTTCTTCTATTGCGAAAGCTTCTCGCCAACCGAAGACAGAGGATCTGCCTTCAGAAAACTCTACAAATGGGCAACAGATGGAGGAAAGAAATTACAAGTTGATGCTGTAATCAAAGCAATCGACTCTGAAGCAGAAGGCTGGGAACAGCAACAAGCAAACATTGCATGTCTCAAAGATATAATATCAAGAATGACAACAGAGCAAGCACAAGAATACTTCGGAATGTTATCAAAGACAGCCCTGAGAATTGCATATTCTCCAAACAATGAACTAAAAATTGCTGGTGCTGATGTTTTGGACAAAGCTGTTACAAAAATAGGAAACAATGCTCCTGAGTCAACACTTAAAGCATTATTGGGCTTGATCAATGAAGTTTTCGATTCGCATCAACCAGCTTTGGTTTTATTGGGAGCTAAATGGTGCTCGCAATTATCACAGCAAATCAAAACTGGTGCTGATGCATTGGTTGTCTTTGATGCACTTTTCCACGCTATTTCTAGCTCAGCCAGCTTCGGAACACCAACACAAATGCTTGCAAGTGATGCATGGAATGTTTTGACTCGTGTTATATTCAAGTGCACAGAACTTTCTCTCGCGAAGTTCTTCGACAGAATCCTCGAATACTTGGCAGGCAGTTATGCTTTAGAAAGTGTCAGATATACAATTTTCTACTGCTTGGATGCATGCGTCAGAGCACAAGACAAGCTGACAATCGCAGAAAAACTTGAAACAATGCTCGAAAGATTGTTTTTCTTGGCATCAGAAGAAAAGGCTGAGAATGTTATTCCAATTGTTGTCAGTGCTTTGCAACATTCTATTTCAACAATTTGTCAAGCACATGATGACTTATTCGATTATGACCATTTCTTGATTGATTTGTACTTCGAGAAAGAACGTCAAGATCTTGCTGCTTTAATTATTAAAGCCATCTGCCAGAATAATCCAGAACACTTGAGATCCAGTTTGACTCCTTTCATTCTTTTAGCGAGCTGTGGAGAAAATTACGCTTCGGATTTCGCGATTGTCATCAAGGAAGAACTGACATTGAAGATCGAAGTAACTTCTCGTCCTGATGTTTTCTCGAAGTTCTTGATGGAAAGAGGACTCAACGGAAACAATGCTATGAAATCTGCTGGCGCGAAAGCATTGAAGAAATGCTTCATGGTGATGAAACCTGAAACATTGAAATCGATGGCTAAAGTTGTTGACGAAATTGCTGCTACTTTGGATTCAAGATTATATCCTGGCAAAGAGGAATTGATTGACTGCATCAAACTCGCTGTTCCTCATTTGGATGAAATTCCGCAAAAATTAATTGATTTGATCTTGAAGCAATGCAGCAGACAAAAGTCTGTTTTCAGAGCAGCTGCAGCCAACTGCATTGTAGCGATGAAGAAGAGAGGTATTGCTATTGACGAAGCCAAATTTGGTGAGCAACTTGTCGCAATGGCGAAAGATGGAACAGGAGTTGCCCTTGAAACAGCAGCTGACTGCGCAGATGGTGATTGGGTGCAGAAAGTTGCTGATATTGTGTATTCACGAATAGATAAGGCAGACGCAGAACTTTTACCAAATCTAATTTGCGCAATTCAAAACTTGAAAGAGCACAAAGCACCAAATAACTTCAACATGGAAGAACTTGAAGCAAAACTTGTTTAAATTAATTTTTCTTTTATAAATTAAAATTATTTTTTATTTGTAATTTTAAAAGAAAAATAATAACAAAATACTTCTTCATCATTGGAATTGCTAAATTTTATTGAATTATGACAATAATTCGCAAAGATAATTTTGAATTCAGATCAATTTTGTTATTATTGATGTATATAATGCAATGATGATTATGAAATCAATTATGATATTTAAAATATAATATTCAAAATTAATAAAAAGATTTTGGAATTGGTTAAATTATGATGAAAACAAAATGTAATACTCGAATATATTAATTGGTGATAATCATTTTTGATTTGATAAAACGATAAAATAAAAAATTATTATCCATTTAGAATGATGAATAAATGGAATGGAATAAAGGAAATTCGATTAATGTATCTGTATTGATTTTGTTTTTTCGCAAAAATAAATAATTTTTTGGTCGATAGATCAAATAATCGAGATTAATGACCAATTTCTTTTGATATAAATGTATCTCATGTTTTTGGATGGCATTATCATATTCTCTAGAACAATTTTTAACTTTTCAAAAAATTGATTAATACGCAGTATTGAAATAATGATTGTGTAGAATGTAAATTTTACGCTTTGGCATAAATAAATACATTAATGATACAGTTGGCTGCTGAATATTAAGACAAACTAGTTTTTGATAAGATTAGTTTGAGAAAAATAAATTGATTTACTAAATTTGAAACATGAGGAACAGATGGAATCATAAAAAGAATTCGGATTTAAAGGTTTGATAATTGAGAAATATACGAACAAAATTTATATTATACACTACCAAATGTCAATGAGTTAAAATTTGAAATTCTGAAAGAAAAAAGTAAATTGAATTGGAGCGTAAAATAAAGCCGCACGATTTGAAAGAGAAATTTGAGATATGCATTGAATTTTTTCAATTCATTGAAAAATATAGAAACTAAAGACAGAAAATATTCAATAGGATATTAACTATAGATTGTTTGCAGTCCCGTGTTTCTCAAATTATTTCCCAAAGATTATTGAATGATTTATTAATTTCTGTGGGTATTGAAATTGAAAATTTTCGAAAATCTGATCGTTTTTAAACACCTTTTATATTAATATATAGTACAATTTTTATTTAAAATAGTCAACAGAATTATTAGGATCAAAAATATCAATCAGACCATCGCAATTTAATGCGTTAATAATAAAATTAAGATTGTCTTTGCTTTGTGATACTGAATGATTAACATCAGCCATTTGTTCCTGCGTGATTTTATTTTTTGTTAAAGATTCAACAGTTTCTTTGTGTCTAATGAGTAACTGACATCTACTTTTCACACTAGTGTCAGATCTGCCTTTCAATTGCTTTGATATTGCTGTCCATTTGGATCCAATTTTTTGATAAAGTGTTAAAATTTCAATATCTTCATCTATGGAGAATGGTTTTGTGTTGACATATGGAGATAGGAATTTTTCCCATCTGTCTTTACATTGCCTAGCATTCCTTCCTGGGATATATTTTGAAATCATCATCCAATTACTTTCTCCATATTGGTTGACGAGAGACCTCAACTTGTTGTCCTCATCGCTGGAAAATTTGTTTTTAGGGTGACAATTTAAGTATGATACAGATCGTGGCATCAGCAAAATATAACTTAATTTAGCTACAGTAATTGAAAAAATAATTAAATATTTTTTGCTCATATCTCGTAAATACTATGGATAATGCGTGATATTTTTCATATCATTATTATCAAAAAGTCATTAGAAAAAAGTTTGTGCTTTAAATGAGCTTATGACCTAAATTGTTCAATATTTATGCGAAGTTTTCTTTGTTTGTGGTGAAAAATTGAATATAGAAATTGAAAGATAATTATTCGTTAATAAATATCACTATTCAATTTTTTCTGTGAAAGTTCAGAAAAATTCTTAAGCAATTAATTATGTATAATGAGTAATAAATACTGATATATACATGATATACGTGCATGAATGGAAAGTAAAGTAAAAAAATGCTTAGGTTTGAATAGTTTACGCTCAGAAAATTTTGAATTCTTATCTATTTTTTCAACCAAAAGGCCATTTATATCTTCTTTTGTATATATGTAGGTACTTACATAGATACGTCAGTGTTTGGAGTTTCTAACTTTCAATGGGAAATTTGGCTGCAATTTTGAGTTTTGAATATTTGATGTTAATGATTTAAATATTTGTTTGCTTGTGCAATATACTGGAATACTATTAAAACAAATTGGAACAATACAAATCAAATTGAAGTTCAAATCTGCTAAGTTTTTAATTTTCTTTCCCATTTTAAAATATTGTTCTCTGTTCTTATAATAAAATGAAATACAATCGAAACGACACGATTTTTCATTGAAAAGAAAACTCAAATAAAAACTCATCATAAGTTATCTACTGCATGCATTACTCATATATATATTCATCTCTGGGATGTAATTGTTAAAACTACTAGGATTTATTCTGAAAAATTAAAATTATACAAAATTGGTGAATAATTTGTGATTGTATGAAATTAATACCTTATTTGCGCCTGAAGAATAACAACATAATTAATAAAATAACTAATAATACCAAATATATCATACAATTCGAATTGTTGTCCTGCTCTGGCTTATTTTCAGTAACTTGAACCTCAACGGAATTTGAGACAACTTTACGCTGAGAAACATTCGTTTCAACAGATTTATGAACAATTTCTTGTTGTTTGACTTCTGTTGCTATTTCTTTTGTGACTCTGACATGTGTTACTGTCTCTTTTGATATTTTGCTTTCTTCCAAAGGTAGATCAACGATTGTTGATAAATCGATGCTTCTTTCGGTAACAATCTCAGACGATTCGTTGGCTTGTAAAGCTGCACTTAACTTGTCGAAGATGCTTTGGAAGTCTAACTCCATGTGGTGACGATCCTCAGATACAACGAATGTAACTAATGGCTGGCAGTTTGGATAAAGCTGTGGATTATGGACAAGCATCTCTCTGTCGACTAAGATGCCATGTTTTGCTTTTAATGAATCAACTTTAACTTTCAACCAGCAAATCTCTTCATCGCCACTATAAACAGCAAAACGTACTGTATCTTCATTTTCTGGTACATTGAAGACTTGATAAAGATATTCCGGATTCAAAGTATTTGATGTGACCGCTGTTTTGCCTGCAATCTGTGGCTTACTATGGTTTTTGCATGTTTCTACAACAACATGTGTATCTAATTTTCCATCTTTCTTAACGTCCGGCAATCGCGAGCACTTAATAATGCGAAAATACAGCATAATATTGAATTTTGATTTTGTTGTCACTTTTATTTCAATGTAATTGATTTTAAATAAATGTAATTTTGAAATTCTATACTATATGAAATATATATTTTATAGATTTAAAAACTAATAATAAAATAAAATGTATAATAGTAATCAATATATAAGTAGGAATAATATTACCACATTTTTAATCAATGAGCGAATGAAATCTGGCAACATTATCAGAGGAGTGTTTATGATCATAATAACGTAATGGAAGCATTCTATAGAATCATTTGATGGTATGGGATGGATAACAAGCAACAATAATGTAAAATTTGTAAAATTTCTGAAGATAGATTATTATTGGAAATTTAAGATATATTTTAGAAGTATAATTAAAATAAAAGACTTTTGTAAATAAATAATCTCCGAAATCATATTTTGTATGGCAAAATTTTATTTTTACAAATATAAAAAGAGTATTTTAGAGATTATCAAAAAAAAAAAAAATTGCTTTGAGTTAGCGAGAAATTACTGTTGAATCTATAATCAGTATGACGAGATATGCATTGGCGCATTAACAAAATTCAATTATTTAGAAATTCATAGAAAAAAAAAAATAAGAGGTCATAGTAGTATGTGAAATGGACTTGAAATGCATTACAATTTTATTTACTCAGTAATATTTGTTGAAATAAGGAAAATATTTTTTCTTATTTTGTTAATTCTGTAATCTTATTTCTGATTCCTGCAACATCGAAGCCCTGAACTGTGCCAAGATCAACTAATTGGTCATTCTGGTACTTGAGGAATTTAACGTGTGGAACTGATTGAACTGAGAAGTGCTGAGCTAACTCGCGGTTCTGGTCAATATCGACCTTAACGAAAAGAACGTTTGGAAATTGTTTTGCGATTGCTGGCATATTCTCGCCTAAAGCTTTGCAAGGGCCGCACCATGTAGCGAAAAAGTCAACGACCATGAGCCTCTGGAACTTCTTTCCGTAGAATGTGAGGGTCTCGTAGTCACCAAGAAGATTCAAGATGTTGGACATCGTTAAAAATGTTTTTCTTATTGGCCGGCCATTTATAAACTGAAATTTTATGATTTCGTGAATTTTATATACATATATTTATCACATATAGTAGGGATGCAACTTTGGAAGATAATTATAATTATTATATGACAATATGACATGTAAATATTGGGAAGAAAAGTAACGATTTTCAATTTTGTTTGGCACTCTTTTTGCCTAGTAAATATTTTATTTGTCAAAAAAATGGAAGATTGGGAAAATGGAGTTTGGGAAATTTCCAGAATATCTTCCGAATTTGCATATATGTACATATAGCATCTGTATATTCTATTTCTTATGTATATAGTTAGATTTTAAAAGATTTCAAATATTACAATTTATTAATGAGAATCATTGACTATCTATACAGTATTTCTCATCCAATAGTACAATTCAATAGGATTATAGTCTTACAATTGTTGCATTTCATATAATTTTTGAAAAATTTCCTATGTCAAAACATTTGTTGATGTGCTTTTATTGCCTATCTAGTTTATATAATAATTAAAACCGAAAAACAGTCTATATTTTTTTTTTGCTGTATAAAATGTATTTTTGTCATGTAATCATAAAGGATGTCAAAAAATTAAATTGACATCCATGAAATGACTGCAGAAGTTTTGGTTGCTATATGCAGTGATTACACAGGTTTCATTGACCGTATATATGACCTCAAAACAGATGATGTGCAAGAATTAACAGAAGATTTGATCAATTTTTGTCCACAACGAAAGTGGGATATTGCTGCTGTATTAATTATCATTGCAAATGCTGCTGAATGTAATTTACTGCTTCTTCGTGAGTATTGGAAATTGTTCAAAAATTTGTATAATTATTTCAAAGTAAAACCTCCAGTTCACAAATTAAAACCACACATTGCTGTTTTATTTTCGAAAGAATATCAAGTCAGACTTAATGATGCTCAAATCCCAGATAATTTGAAAAATTATCAAGAAATTGATGAAATATTGAACGTTTATCAACCATTTACATTACTTTACTGCATATTTCATGATGATATCAGTGAATTTGCTATAGAAATGGGACTTTTCGATGACAAAACTCTCAAGCAAAAAATCGAAGATAAAACTCTCTTAGAATGGTGCAGTTATTATGGAGCTTTGAGATGTTTTAGGTTTCTCCGAATGAATGATGCTGAAATAACGCAAAATTGCTTAGCATATAGTTTTATCGGCAAAAATAAAGATATAATGATGGAATGTTTAGCTGATTTTGGAGAAATATTGAAGCAAATAAATATAATGAACATATGCATCCAAATAAACGATCAAGATTATTTAATAGCACTTCATGATGATTACAAACAATTATGGACTTTAGAAAGTGCAGCAGATGCATTGAATCTCAAAGCATTTCTTATGCTCGCATCAATTACAAATCAGAAAGAATTAGCCTTTTTATTTTGGTGTTTCTTCGGCATCACAGAAATTGTTGAAGCCACATGTTATGATTTAAATCAATCCCAAGGTTATGATGCAAATCTTGCCTTGCTTGTTTCCGCTGCTAACAATAATATTGAATCAATTACAAAACTGATTGAACATGGTGCAGATATTGAAACAAAAACTGATGATGGATCAACTTCTTTGATAATTGCTGCTGCTAAAAACAATGTTGATTCAATATCTAAGTTAATTGAATTCGGAGCAGATACAGAGGCAAAAGATAATAATGGATTTACTGCATTAATTATAGCGGCTGCTAACAACAATGTTGAGTCAATTTCCAAATTAATTGAACTGCATGCAAATACTGAGGCAAAAGATTCAAATGGATTCACGGCTTTAATCGTTGCAGCTGCTAATAATAATGTTGAATCGGTTGCAAAATTAATAGAATTAGGGGCTAACAAAGACGCCAAAACTGATGATGGAATAACTGCATTATTGCTTGCTACTGCTAACAATCACACCGAGTCGATCTCAAAATTGATTGAATTAGGTGCTAGCATTGAACCATGAAATTAAATTCATTATAACCAAGCAAGCAAACCAAAGAAAAAAAAAAAAAAAATCTGTGGGATCAAAATCTGTAGACCATTAGACATGGGAGAAAGTTTCATAATTATTATAAATGCTTCCAACATATAAAATATATATCTGTCCTAAATTCGAAATTCTATTCCGAATATTTTTGACATTTAAAAATCATCACAAAAATTTTGTGTTATCATGAATGTTCAATCATCCAGTTTATTTATCTCATAATTACCTCAAAGGGGTTTATAGTCATCACCTTTTTTTGTTAGAATCACCATGACTATATTCGAATAAAGTGAATTTGGAATAATGCTAAATTTCGGAATTAGGTCGAATTAGCAATAATGACGAATTCGCCCAAAAAATAACAATATATGTATATGAAAATTATTTGGAATTACCAATAATTTGGAATTAGGAATAAAGTATACAAAATTTGGAATCAGTTTTCATTTGGAATTTAAGAAGCATTTTGAATAACCACCAAACGGTTGGAATAAGAATATTTTATTTCTGCAATTTTTTTTTAAAAAATACAACTCTTACGAAAAATCATGAAATACAATTTTTCTATAATCGAATATAAAATAAGCATATTATCATTTCTATTTTGTTTTCATGTTAATTGAAAAATTGAATTGCGATCAAAATTTCCAACCTAAATTTTTTGGTGAATAAAATTTTATTTAATTTTTTAATAAAAAACACATAAAAACAACAAATAATAAATATGATTAGACTTTTGATGATTTTCAATCCGAATTTGGAATTAATTTTTTAGATTAAATCTTTTCAAAAGCTTAAAATTCTTCAAATGACTCAAAATAGGCATCAGGATCATCTGAAAGAGATTGGTGATCTTGAAGGCTACAATCTGGTTTATCATCACCGAAAACATCAAGTGGCTCTTCTGCCTGACCAAAGTCACTAACATCGCATGCACTGAAATCATCCTGCATGAACTTTTGGCTCTTCGAAGTCCTGTGGCGCATGATGAGTTTATATCTTGCTTTCACGGACGCATCGCTCCTTCCTTTTAAGTGCGAAGCAATCTTTACCCACTGAGAACCATACACATCATACTGCTGGAGAAGCATCTCATCTTCTTCTTGCGTGTAGGGCCCTCTGTTTATCGATGGAGACAGAAACTTTTCCCATCTATCCTTGCATTGTCTCGAGTTTCTTCCTGGCATCATTTTAGCAACTTTCTGCCAATCGCTTGTCCCAAGATGCTCTACTACATTGATGAGGTTCTTATCTTCAATGTACGAGAAATGATTTTTGTTGTGAACGTTGAATGGGTTCATCAAAAATGAAAAGTGACTTTCTTTGAAAAAATTCGACCAACTTTCAAATTTTTGATTTAATTTCATTACTCTTACCAATTAACATCATTTTCATACTGTGTATAGATCAATACATCTATATACTTTATTTATTAGATGTCATGACATTTTTGTTTTATTGCAAATAAAGATGATTCTTCATTTTTACACATTAATTTACAAGAGATTAATTTTGCAGTTTGAAAATTCCTTGACTAGATTATAAAAGTAACAAGCAAATTAACTGCTTCAATAAGATCAAATAAATGGTTATGTACATTGATGGTTTCATCAATATGCTTAGGAAGATGAAAGGGGCATTTTGATGAATCGATGAATCGATGGATTTCTCTATTTGTTTTTTTCATTAAATACTCATGTTTATAGTTATATGTTGCAAATACAGATCCATCGGTTGTTGCATTGAATAATGTTGTACCGCAATAATATACATCCCAAACTCCCATGATTTCAACATCATTTGATATTGATTTTGCACTATCTGTGATTATTAAATCTTGACATAGAATATCAAAACCAGATGGTGGCACATGAGGTATGACATATTTCCGAAAACTCCAACCAAATTCTTTTTGATTGATTCCATCAATGCCATATAGAAAGATTGCACATGGCGCATCATGAATATTTTGAAATGCTCCAGGTAAGATTTTTGTTATTTTGTGGGTAAAATTAAAACTAGCGTTTGGAGTCGTCTTAATCAAAATTGATGGCCGTCGATTTTCGTCAAGTAAGAATGCGGAACCTTTAATTATAGTAACATTATCATTCTCTGAAGATAAGCTTTCGAGCCTGTTACTAGAAAAGTGATACTGCTTATATATAACATTCTTTTGATAAGTCATCTTTTTCAAATTAGCAAATTTGAAAGCTAATTCATCGATTTCGAATCCATCTGGATAGTATATCTCTTCAACGCCACTGTTAAAATAATATGAATGAGAAACATCATATGTATTAGGCTGTTCTAGTATATTTTTAATTTTAGTCTTTCGTAAATCTAATACTTTTAATTTATATGTACTAGAAAAAGCGCCATAATCAATTTTTGTAATGTTTGGGCCAAATGTTATTTTTTCGATTGTTGAATTATAAAATGCACATGATCCAATACATGTTATTGTGTTTGGTAAAATTAGTTCTTTGATTTTAGAATCGCCAAAACATAAAACTCCTAAACGTTTAATATCGTCACCATAAAGCGTTAAATCCAATACTCCACTATACTCATGATCGGAATACGCATGAAAATCATCATATAAATAAATTGGTAAAAGATCATCTTCATCAGGATCTACATAAAATCCGACTACACGTTCACCTTTGTACTCGGTGCATTTAAGTTCAGGATTGAGTCCTTCTTTACAAGATTGCCAATGAGTAAAGTCAACTTCTGATATTTACCGCATAAAATATTTTCTATGGGGGTACTTCACTTTTTTAGAAATTCTGACATTGTAAAGTGTCAAAAACAGCTCTGGATAATTCGACATGTAAACTGTCAAAAGTGATGAATATGTCGTGTAAAACGAAATATTTGATATGTAATGCTAATATAATGGCAAATTTATGTGTAGGGAATATTGCTTAGTGGTAATGATGTAGGAAGTCATGAACTCTTTTCTTCTTTCCTTTCCTCCTTCCTTTTTTCAGAAAATCTTCCAAAAAAATTTATTTCCATCCAGATAAGGATGTCACGTTGGAAGAACCTTAGGAAAATGCAAAAACGCCTAAAAACCAATCTTCCAAAGTTGCAACCCTACTTACAAACAATTTTTAAAATTTTGTATAACTGGTGTTTCATCAATATTAGTCAACTCATTATTTGCCATATTGATGTGAAATATGACACATAAACATGTGAGATCAAATATTTGACATGTAAAATATCTATCGTTAGAAATTTGAGAAAAGATTTTATTTCGAAACTCAATTTCATGTCAAATATTAAAAATTGAGAATCGTTTATCATAAATTTTGAAGATGAGTGTTCAAATTGCACCGGAAACTTATACGATTCAAGAAGGCGACACTCTCGCCACCATTGCCGCCAAGCTCGACATATCATTGCTGCATCTGAAAGAGCAGAACCCTAAAGTTCGCAAGGCGAAACCTGGAATCGTCATCAATTGCAAGCGCAGCCGTCGTATCCCGAACCTCCACCCAATTGATTCCCAGATATTCTCAAAGGTGCCGCCTATTGATGGTGATTTATTATTGGATGATACTGTCATTCGTTTTAAACCAAGGAAAAGGCACTCAAAACCAATAACTATCGATTTGATGGGCTTTATCGATGCCACAATCACGCCACATCCCATTGATTTTTATGATGACGTCGACGAACTTCTTCCCGATGATTTCCTCGCCCTCCTTTGCGTAAATTATCTTTCTCACCCTAGTGACCCTTCGTCCATTGAGTTGATGCAGTTCGCAGGTCTTCACCAAGAATTGCAAGACTATAAAATCGTTCTTGAACAGAAAGCAGCGGCCATCCAGAAACGTGCAAACTTCACGAGACCCTTGATGTCAAATTATATTAAGCCAGAACCGGTAAAAGAGAAAAAAGTTTCCGACTTCTCTTTGGAATTCGAAGGAATGGCTGATCCCAGCGAGATTCTCTTACCAAACCAAATGTCGCAGCTGAAAGGACAGCTTCCAAAACGTTTAAGAATTTACGATTGGCATCTGATTTACAGACTTTCTACGGATGGAAGCTCATACAATGAATTCCTCGCCAAGACAAATGGAAAAGAATCATGCATTGTTTTAATTAAATTGGATTCAAAGGCGGTTATTGGTTGCTATTCTGCTTCAGGCTTCGACAAGAAGAAGAGCTACTACTCAAACGGTGAAACCTTCGTTTTCTCATTCTATCCTGCATTTATGCTGTATAAATGGTCAAAGACAGTAAAATACTTCATAAATGTAGATAAAACATGCTTGTCCATTGGAGGTGGTGGAAGTGCTGCAATTTACATTGATGACAGAATGCTTCGCGGATTTTCCGAAAAATGCGACGCATTTAACAATCCACCACTCGCTCCAACTGTAGATTTCATGATACTTAACATCGAAGTCTGGCATATTTCTTACAAATAAAATGTTTGTTGTTATTTGGAATTATATATTTTTCATTTAATAGGAAATCAATTATAATTCTTAAATAATCTCATTAATTATGAACAATAATAAATATTCATGATTGAGTCATGATTCAAAAACAGATTTGATTTTGAAAAATAAATAAATATTGATTTCATAGCTTCAATCAATGTAAAATATGATAATTTCATCATATCTATAAAATATTTAGCGTCAAAATGTTATTAAAATATATTTTCATCTCAAACATCTAATATGCTCGAATTGAAACTTGTAAATAGTGCAAACTATGATAATATTGATTAATTTAAACAATTCCATCCAATATTATATGAAAACACAGATTTTGAAAAAAAAAAGTACTAAAGGTATACATTTAGTAGATTTGGCCTTTTAACAATGAAAAATATAAAGATTTCTTTATAAGAATAATTTTAATATATATTCAAAACATGAATTTATTATTTTAAATGACATTGATATATTATTTCGAGTATAAACTAATATTAAAGTCAACTGGAATAGGAGATACAGGCAATGACGCAAATGAGGTGTAGTTGTACTTTTCTGTCACATAAACCTTCGAATTATGTGGTAATTTTGCAAATTCAATATCTTTTGTTCCACTGAAGAAAAATAGCTGCAAATTCTTACAACCTCTGAACACAGATTTGCCGATGAATGTCAAATCTCTTGGAAGGTGAACAATTTCAAGTTTTGTGCATCCATCAAATATTGCAGAGTTCAATATTGTTATTGGGCTCCTACTCATGTTAACAACGCGCAAATTAGTGCATCCAGAGAAGCAAAATGTTCCTATATTATGATAGAATTCGAAAAATTTCAATTTTGTGTTTGCAAACACACGAGGACCTGTTCCAAGAGTAGAATAGCACATAACAAATCTTGTTAAGTTCAAACAATTCTCAAAAGCTGATTCTTCAATATATTGAATTTGTGTTTTAGTGAAATCAACCTCGTGGATGCTTGTACAGTTATAGAATGCGTATGCATGTATCATTCTTAAACGCTTTGATCCAAAAACACATTCTAAGTTTGGACAATTCTTGAAACAAGCTTTTCCTATTGTATTTAGGTATCTTGGAACACGGACTGTCACTAATTCTAGGCATTCTTCAAATGAATATGCTTTGAGTTCGAGGATTCTTGTTGTATTCATAAATAAATAAACTAAATTCTTGCATTTTTGGAAAACTCCTTCACCCATCTTTGAAATGTTAAATGGCATAATCATTGTCTTGAAATTTGTCTCTGCAAACACATAATCGCCAATAATTTTCGTGTAATTCGAGAGATTAACTTCTTGAATGTATTTGTTTCTGTAAAACAGCTTTGGAGGAATTTCTTTGATTGAAGCATTAATCATATCAACCTTTTCTATCTTTGTATTCGTAAAAGAATTCGAATCTAATTTTTCTAATTTTCTAAGAAGTCCAATATCTGTGACTTGTGTATTATATAGCGCATAAGCACCAATTACTTTGATATTTGGCGTATTTTTGAATGTCTTCAATGCTGTACAGTTATAAAATATTCCATCTGGTAATTCTTCGATTTTTGTTTCTGAAATGTCGATTTTAGTCAACATGTTGCATTTGCCAAAACACCATTCACCTAAAGTGTGGCATTCTTTCGGAATTTGAATTTCGTGAATTTTTGTGTTGTAAAACGCATAAGGGCCAATCCAGTAGCACATTTTAGGCAATATTACACGCTCCAGACTTGTGCAATTGCAATAAAGTCCATCAGCGACGCATTTCATAGGATAAATTTCTAAATTAGCAACAGTAATCGACTGGCAGCCGCAAAACACATATCTATGAACTAGCTGAATGTTTTGCGGTAATTCTAAGTTAAATATTTTCGTTCTAGCGAAAGCATTGCTTTTTATCCAGTAAACAGTCTTAGGAAGGACGACTTTTGTCAGTCTCGTGCAGTTTTCGAATAGTGATGTGCCAATTACCATAAGTGAGGAAGCAGACAAGTCTACTTCAACGATTTCGTTGTTATTTGAAAATGCGAAATCTTCAATCAAAGTGTAATTAACGTTTGCGATGCTGATTATCGGTGTATTTTCGAATGCTGATCGTCCTATCGCGTATACAGTGCTTGGAATCTTGAAAACACGAAGATTTAAGCAATTTCTGAAAGCTAATCTGTCAATCATTGATAAATTCGTGTGAGAAGCGTCGATACTTGTAATAGCTGTGCAATTTTCGAAGGCTGATCGCGCAATCCACTGCAAAGTCGCTGGAAGAGAAATTGACTTAATTTTCGTGTTTGCAAAAGCCAATTCCTTGATCATCTTGAACATTATTGTCTTGTTTCTGTAAACAATGGCTTCAGGAAGTTCAACGTGGCCTGTGTAACTGAAATTCACAGCATTTCTCTTCTTTTCGGCCCAACCAAAGTAAGCAAAGCCTCCCTGGTCGACACCATACTTGATAGAAACTCCTTCATATGTCATACTCCTCTCAAAAGAGATACAACACTGAAGGAATAAACTTAGCATTATATGAAATTTTGACATTACAAATTTTTCTTACAATTTACTTGGCATATTTCCTAAAAATTTTACATGTCAGTTTTAAAAATTTACATGGTAGATTTTCGAACTTTACATGTCAACAATTCGAAATTACATAACATAATTAGTTTTCTTCATTGATTCTAGAATTATGCATGCGTAGATATGTATATATATATATATGTATCTATTCATGCAAAATTTTTCATAACTACTTCGATGCTGAATACCTTAGATTTTACTAGACTTTCACTTCAATTTGTTCATTATTTTGCAAAAGTCAAATACACAGCATATACAGCAAATGAAACTATGCCTATATATACATAAAGAATATGTGTGGATTATTGTCTATTGATACTGATTATACTCGTAATATTCAAATTTTTAGATATTTAATTTTGGGTATAATCATATCGGAATCTAAGTCTATGGTTAATATACATGTACAGATTGGTATTTTAGCGTTTTACTGGATAGTTGCAATTTTTGCACAATGCTGAAATTAAGTTTAAGGAATTGTTTTATGTGCCCATTTGATACTAATAAAATTGTGCATACATAATTGATCACAATAATTCATTTGCAACAAAATCGATATTTCAAGTTAACGTCAAATAATATTCTATATAATTCAAATTGGAACTCAAAATACCATTAACTATCATGTATGCATTGTATTTTCAGCATTATAATTTTTTGAAGAAATTTGGTAATTATAAAATCAGTATCATATCAGCCAGCACTAATTATCCCTATTCTATCCGCCCAATTTTGAAAAAGCTGCATGAAATTTGATTATTTTTGAAATTTTTGCAAATTTTTTTTGATTGGTCTGTCACTTTTTGAATGTTTGATGCAAGTTAAGCAAATTTTTATAAAAATCCACTTTTTATTTTTCAATCTTTAAAATTTATATATAACTGACATACTATATATTATAGCAAAAAAGACAAGAAACAAAAAGATATATAGGAGAATACTAAGTATTCGACATTTATCGGCTGGCCAAAAATCATGTAAAGTTTTAATTGGTCGAATGATGAAAAAGTGAGATGAATTTGATAAGTTTACAAAACGAGTTCATTTTAGGAATCTTATGGCTGACTCCATCATCCACTTCAACGGCTCCCCAGAAGAACTCGAAAACACAATCAAGGCTAAGAAGGGTCTCGTCGTCGTCGACTTCTTTGCCACATGGTGCGGCCCATGCAAGCGCTTAGGCCAGCTCCTCCCAGGCATCGCATCTGAGAACCCAGATGTTACATTCATCAAGGTTGATATCGATCAGAACGATGCTGCTGCTTCCAAGTTCGGCGTTTCATCCATCCCGCACATCTGCTTCTGCAAGGCTCACGATGGCGACTACGACCAGGTCGACACAGTTGTTGGCTGCAATGTTGATAAGATCAAGGCTAACATCGCTGCTAACAAGTAAATTTTTCTATTATTTATTTCTACCTTTTGGAAAATAAATCTATACAGATATTTTATTCGTTTATAGCCAATCAATCTTTTTAACAAATGATGCATTGGCACTTTCGACTGAGAAATTCGATTTATTAGTAAAACCAACCAACTTCCACATTTTTCTGCGCTAAAATGAATCCGCATCTACAAGTATAATCAAATATTCGTGACATTCAGTAATTTATTCTAATTTTCAATTCATCAAAACAATATTTGCAAGCAAATTTAATATCACTCACATATTAATCATCACTCTATGAAAGCATTTCAAATTTACTTTCTAATTCATGATCTGATGTGAATAATCAACTATTTCAATTTTATTCTAACGAAATTCCATATGTTTTTGTGTATATTCGATTGCATTTACGCGAAAATAACATTAATACAAGCATTTAATATTGCAACTTTATGAATCAAAAAAATATAAAATATATTGTCAAAGAATAGAATATTTATTTAATTATATATCTTCAAAGATGCAGATCTGTATATGGAATTCTTTGGAGCAGCTGCTGCAGTTGATGATGTTGAATTAGATGCAGTTGTTGTAGAAGTAGTAGTTGTTGTGGCTGGAGAATATTTATTGATTTCGAATACAAGGACTTTCGATTTCACTTTATGCATCATCTCGAATAACCGACTTCTTTCTGTTGGATACTTATAATCATATGAATATTTACCAACAATCAGGAATGTTCCGTCTGGATTCTTTATTTCTGGGATTTGCTCTTCGACTTTTTTAATAAACTGCTCGAGTGTTTCATCTTCTTCGATTTTAACTATGCATTGCAATATAGAATTTGTTGTGTATGGCGAAGTTTTCTCGTGTACTTCGAACAAAATCGAGTTTTGATCATTTTCTTTAGTAATTTCATATCCAATGATATGGCTGTTGTCTTTCGGAATGTCGATCCTAATCTTCTGGTAAGTTGATGCTACAGTAGTAAAGTCGCGAACAAAGCCATCTGATGCATTCGTTGTTGCAGTGAGAAGCATGACAGTGCATTTATCTGGATTGAAGTTCAATGTTTTCGCTGCTTCAGCAATAACTTGGTTGTATGTTACACCTCTTGGCATGACTATCTTGGCTTGATTTGTGTGATGTATGCAGTCAGCGGAGTATATAACAGAGTAAACAATCATGTCTCCTAGATTCTTCTCGCTATATCCATCGATGAAAGTGAAGTAAATTCGGTGTCTTTCGAGCTTGAAAGATGATGGTGGTGTCATGAATAATGACTTAACGTTCGGAAACAGTTTCGATGATGTCGGTGTCGTTGATGGCATTCCTTCTGTTGATGGCTTGTATATCTGTATCGCGTTCTTTTCTGGATCGTAGTCGATATTCGCTGCTTTGGCAATGTGTTTCTTCAAGTCGTCGAGAGTCATCTTCGACTTGGAGAGCTTGAAAGCGAACATTAAAGTGTCTGGATCAGAAAGATTGTGGATGTCAAGAACTTCAGTGTTGAAACTATTATCATACCAATTTCCAAAAGTATCATTATTCTTCGATGTCAAGTAGATGAGTTTTTCTTCGTTCGGTGTATAATCTATTTCATCCATTTGCTCGCTTTCTTTCCTGACGTCGACGTAAATAGATGTACCTGTAGTCGTATATGCTGGTAGCTTGACTGTCTTGTCAAGCTGCATGACACTTCCATCTGTTGATATTATAGAAAGCGTCAACTCTTCGCTGATTGATTCTCTCTTTTGTATTGCTTTTTCGATGTCGGAAACTAAATAATTCGATGGAACAAACAAAAAGTCTAGATTCTTGAATTCGCCATCTTTGAACAATCTCGGCAAAATCATTGTCTTTCCTTCGATTTCTGTTTCTGACTTCTCGTTCAAAAACTCGACGCAGTATGTATAAGAAGTAATCGAGTAAGTGTAGCCTGAGTGAACATTGACTTCTTTGTCTGGGATGAACTTTCCTGGCTTTCCATTGCACTCAAAGATTCTGATTTTCTCTCTGTCGACTTTGTACTTTTCAGCAGCCGCTTTGTAGATTTCCGAGCCTAAAATTGTTGTTCCAACAGACTTTAGTTCGACTTCCATGCTCTTTTCTGGCATCTCTTTAGGAGTAGACTTCGCTCCCAGACCAGTAAGATCAGAAATAGCTAAAATATAAACAGGAACAATCTTGGGTGCAGCTGAATAAACACTTTTACCGTATGCGGAGCCATAATAGCTACCGAATATGTCATCATCATATTTATAGTCGTATTTGGCGTCTCTCTTGTTTTCAAACCATTCCAAGCAATGCTGTGGGACCTGGCTCTTTTCGACTGGCGCCATAATATCGTCAATGTCAGCCTTTCTTACATAAATCAACATGTATGCTGAGTGGCTCTTTGCGTAGCCTGTTGATCCCACTCCGCCGAAGTTGTCATCGATGGCTTCTGATGGAGAAGAGACAGTTACGCTGCTGTCGTTGAATTTGTGCCACATCTTCTTCTCTTCGCTCCAAAGATATGCATAGTAATGTCCTCCGCCGTATCTGCCGCTGTGCACTAAGACTCCTGTGAGTTTGTAGACCGGGGCATTGCCTTTTTCTGAGTCTTGGGCCAAGAACTTGGACAAATCGAGAACTTCATCAAATTCGAATCTCGTATTAACTTTCTCCATTGTTCCCATAGGTGATATCTGCCACCTTCCGAGATGGATTTGGAGGATTGATGGGAATTCGACGAATTCTGTTCCGTATTTAATATCTTGGAGTCCGAATTCTTCTGTTTTGTACTGGTTGTCACCTGTCAGCAATTCTGGCTCGATGTATTTCTCGAAAGCTTCCATTATATTGTTGCAGCCGACAACTGACAAATCGATATCGTAAAATACTTCAACATTCTCTGATTTGAAGTCGACATTGACAGCTCTTCTATATGTCCTGATCTTTCCGACGTATAAACCAGTCAAAACTTTGTCGAGCTGGCATTGTTTGAGTTTGTTTTCGAGATTATCAGTCAAAACTCTGATGAATTCTTGAATATCATGCTGTGTCAGTGCCATTGAGGAAGTCCATCCGAAGCTAGTCGTCAGCATCTTCGTTGACACAGGAGATTTTGAGAACTGCATTTCTGTGAACAATCTTTGCAGAGCCAAAGGAATGCTTTTAGTTGGATCTTCTTCGCCTGTTGTAGGCATCATATAAACCAATCGTCTGAAAGCAGGAGTGTGGAAGAAGCTTTGAATTGCAGAATTCAAGTAGCATGTCGCTCCTTGGTTCGCTAAGCCAACAAAACCTTCTGCTTTCTGTGGAGCAACGTATGCTGGTGTCAATACCTTTTGTGATGTTGCTCTCGTAACTGGCTTTGGTTTAATTGTGTTTGTAGTTTGTGAGAATGCTTTTTGAACAGCGCTTTCCTCGTAATTTGTCTCATCTTTGTTTGTAGATTTTGAAGTATCAGTTATATCTTCTTTAGACTTATCTTTTTGCCATGAAAATTTGTAATGACCAAAAGCAGGGGCATTGGTTTTAGTTTTGGTAGTAGAACTTTCCCAAACCGATGCAGCACTCGGTGTTGTTGCATCTTTTGGCTTTGTTTCTGTTTTATTAGCTGTGAAAGAGGATGTTCCAAATCCATTCAATTGCATGGCTGATTTTACTCCAGAAAAATCAAGATTTAATTGTGGATTTTGAACACCAGGTGTAGATACACCAAGTTTTAACTGTGTGGATTGTGTATTCTGGGCATTTTGATTATTTTTGTCTAAAGTCATGTGTAGATTGGCAAATGGTGATGTTCCCATTTTTTGCTGATTGGTTGTATTTTGACTTGTGTTTGCACCGGGAAATGCAACTGTGTTTGTATTTGGACCTGAGAATAAATTGATAATTGCAGAAGTGGTTGATTCAGCTTTTTGTGCGTTATTCCAATTTGGTCCCCTCATCGTATTCTTTGGTTTCATATCGAAAAAATTACCTTCATTAAAAAAATTAATCATACAACTATCTCCTTCTAAGAATTTTGGAATGCTTTCGTCAGTAAACTGTGTATCATAGACTAAATTTTTGTTTGCATATGAATGTGAGTCGAATGAAGAGTTTAATATTGAAACTGTGAATTTAGGTAATTGTTTTGATTTTTGTTTTTCTGATAAATGGATTATTTGTATTGTAAACTTGTATTTATCAGAGCCTTCTTCTTTATAGAGAACAAAGAAAAATGTACTTTGATCTAATTTAAATATATCTGACTCAAAATACCCATTAGTATTCTCAGTAAAGCGTATTCCAGCCATTCCAATCTTGTATTCGGCTAAATCTGTTGTATTTTTTGATGGAATTTCAAATTTACGTGTATTGCTCGGTTTTGAAGTATTTTGTAATGGATATGTTGTTTTCTCATCTGTATATATTTCAAAATCAACTTTTAAGCCATTTTTGAATGAATCTAGAAAAATTGCAGGTTTCATTTTTAGATTAGCAGTAATGGAATTCTTTTGCATAGCAAAGGTTGATTTTGCGGATTCAATTATCGAAGGATTTGAAGGCAGAGAAACGTTACAAAGTAATTCGAATTTTTCTGTTCTGTTTGTTTCAAATTTCAATATGAAAGACATATTATCAACAAACGATGCTTTTCTTTTAATGATAAAATAACAGGTAAAGTTGTCATATACGAATTGACATGTAGAAATTCCTTGCTCAACGCCATTCACATCATCGACAATGAATGAGCCTTTCATTTTGTTGCCATCCACTGTTAATATTTCTGTTCCATCTTTAGGTGGGATGTTAATTTGACCAAACATATGAATTCGACTATTAATTTTCAAAATTATTACTTCATTTTTGATGTGATATGAGTCTAAAATTAGAAATTATGGCAATTTAAGAAATTTTCATTTTGAGATTTTTGTCTTGACCAAATTTTTGTCATGTAATTTTAGCTGTAAATTTTATTTTTATCTGTAATACAAAATTAGAGATTTATGGTGATAGAATTTCATCGGAATACAAACAATATTAGAAATGAATCCATAATTATAACGAACGTACCGGTACGCAAAATTCAATGCGTAAAAAATTTACCTTACGCATTTGACATACGCAATTCCGTACACAGAAATTTTTATTAGATCATAATATTTATGAGTTACATTAAGGATGTCGTCGCTTGGAAGATTGGTTTTTAGGCGTTTTTGCATTTTCCTAAAGTTCTTCCAAAGTGACATCCTTAGTTACAATTTTTTCAAAAATATATAATTAGAAATTGAACTAATCTTCAGGATAATTTGAAGTCAAAAATGTGCGCTGTTTTAAAGTTGTGACAAAAATTAAAAAATTTATTTTTCATTTTTCATTTTTTTTTGATAAAAATATTGAAAGATAACTAATTAATCGAAACAAATCCTTTATTGGTTCTCATTCTAAATCTTCGCACAAGTATCGGTTTAACATTAAATCTTTTAAATGTATTATATTTCATTATATCAAATAGTTTAGAATTAGAAGTTTAATCCTTTTGTGGATAGATTAGTATTATTAATATTGATTTCTCATATATAGGATCAAAATATTTCTCAATATCAAAATTCAGAAATTTTGAAATATTCCAATGATTATTAAGTAGTGCAACAATTTTTTCATATTATAGCTAATTGAAATCGATTAGTATAGTGTGGATCGATTATATAAAAATTTAAGGTAAATAAGAACGTAAATTAAAAATAATCTGTATTTAGGAAAGCTTTCGCGACCGTTTAGTCATACTTCTTGAAGCCGAGAAGTTCAGCGCGCTCGCGGAAGCACCTACGGCAGATGTTAAGGCGATACTGGCGGATGACACCGCGGCGTTTTCCGCAGATGCGGCAAGAGCGCTCGGCGGAACCCTTTGCATTATCACGTGGGTGCTTCGGAACAAAGTCGACTGGCATTTGCTAAAAAGGACGGTCGTTGACCAAAACCGTTTTTTTTTCTCACAATGAGTGACTACTTTACAAAAAAACAAATTTAATCATATCCATGATGCACATATATTAAATAATCTATTTTATTCATAAATATTGATATTTATATTTTGACATTATTATTTACTCTACATTACAAATTGACAAATATTTACATCATTTATTTTGACATGTAAAAATATTTACATTTGACATGTCGTATTGTCAAAAAAACTCTTTTGTCAAATTAGGATAAATAATGCTATCATTTCTATTGTAATGAACGCTGCTTTTAAAAACGTATTTTTGACAGGCAGCCCACTGGTTACCCACTTTTTTCCCTGGGGTATCGCAAAACAGGTGGGTGGGTTACCTCGCGACATCCTTACAAAAATGTTGCCTATTTGGCCTGTACTTTATTATGGATTATATTGCGCTATTATGGCAAATTTATAAAGGGTAAAATTAAAGGGTAAATATGTAAAATCTGTTGGCGAATTTTTAAAGGGTAAAAAATTTTGCTACCATTTTTTTTTATGAACCTTGCTTTCAGGTGTGAGCTCGAGAAGTATGATGGTTCCTATAACTTCCAAATCGATGAAACTGATGATCCATCAAAATTCCAGCTAGTATACTTCCCTCCTGAAGACTGTCTTTGGGCTGGCGGACAATTTATCTGTGAATTAAAGATTTCTGAAAATTATCCAGAAGTGCATCCTGAAATCGTTATGGGTACACCTATATATCATCCTAATATCACTGAAACAGGTAAAATTTGCTTGAAGGCTTACTGGAAATATTGGACAAAGGACTGCACCATCAAGGATTTAATGGAATATATTGATGAATTGTTTAAGGAACCAGAGTTCGATGATGCATACAGACCCGATGCAGCTGATTTACATAATCAAAATCCAGCAAAGTTTGAAGAATTAGCAAGGAAGAGTGCAGAAGCTGCACAGTATTAAAATCCTCCTTAACATTAAACAATAGCTTTTGCTTCATATCTTTGATTTTTTTTTTTTTAAACATTAACTATTATATGAATTTAATAATGAAATATCTATTTATATTCCTCTCTGAATATATATGTTTCTATAACTTCTGACGTAAACTTTTTCTTTTGAAAAATTAAATCCAAATAAGCTCTATCAAACAAGACTATAATACACACAGCATGCAAATTTCAAAAATATATCATTCATTTATATTTCATGTATAAATTGTAGTGACAAAGTCAAAAAATCACCTTTCGAAAGAATATACAATCCTTCTTTTAGAGTGTTGTATATATTTTCTTGTTTGTTATATCTATACTTAATATTGCAATACTATCAACTATACTTTTATGCTTTCTTCAACACTCAAAAAAAAAAAAAAAAAAAAAAAAAA
>MRSU01003226.1:0-16794 GCA_008369845.1 Trichomonas gallinae | reverse complement strand
CACCGCTGGTCTAATGGTAGAATTTCACCTTGCCAAGGTGGGGGTCCGGGTTCGATTCCCGGGCGGTGCAATAATTTTTCCTTTTTTTTGATTTCCCGATTTTTTCCTCTTTTTTTCATTCATACCTATATTACAAGTGTTAAAGTGAAATACATAGCTTTCTAAATTTCATGAGATGGCTGATATCATGATAGAAATCAACCGCATTTATTCTAAATTATTCAAACAAAACAAAACTGGTATATTACGTTGAAATATTATTGTTATTTCGCACCAATAATCGTATATATTAAGTTATTGATGCTCTGCACCATCAATCAAATTAATTAATGTATTAGATTATACTTTTTTCTGGGATAGGATCTATTTTTTAGAGTACATTAATATAATATTGATAGAGTGCATAAAAGCATGCTAATGTAGCGTTAAGAATTAAACTTGAGTGACAACTCTCCATTTTTGATTCAAACCTCCTTTAAAATCTCTTATATTTACCGAATTACCCTTTGTTAACGATAATGATAAACACTTATCGTTGATATTTCTAATTGTTCCATCCGAGTCGAAAAAGAAAAGCTGATTTCCTGATTGCGCTGGCTTGCTTAATATCACTTGGCCTGTCTCTGTGTTAACATCTAATACTTTTCCAGTAAGCACGCTATAAATTTTATTTTCTTTGAAAGCGAATTGATGAGATTTGCCTTTTTTAACGCGAGTGCATATTACTGGGGTATCATTGCCCTTTGCTGACGCTGAGGCATCAATATATAAATCTCTAGCTTCGTTCATAATATAAAACGTCATGATAGAGAATATTTTTGACACGTAAAAAATCTTATCAAATTACGTGTCATATGAAAACCATTATTGTTTTCTGACATGTAAACAACTATAGCGATTTACATGTTATTTAATACAATGGTGCAGATTATTTTTGACATGTAAACAATCTTAGTAATTTACATGTCGTATAAAATACAACAATAAAATAAAGCGTGCATTATTGGCCTTGAAACGTTATATACCGAAATAATTCGAAATTCTCGATTATTTCATCACAATTTTTGCAAAAATATTCTCTGAAATAAATTTGTGAAAGCAGCGACATCACAATGAAATGCATAGGCAGAGTGTAACACTCTCATTGGATAGATTTCCGAAAATCTCTTAGCGTAAGTGGTCGGAGAATTATAGCAAAATTTTGTCATGGTTTGAATATGGATTCAAATAGAGATTTAGATGAGAATAATGAATTTATGAAATGAATTCACTTTTCGAGAATGCACGAGGAAAAATTTGTTGGAAAAACTCAGCTCATTGAATGGATTGATAAAACTCTAGACTTAGACTATACAAAGGTTGAGGATTGCGCCAATGGTGCTGCTTTCTGCCAAATCATTGATGCAATATATCCAGGAACAGTTCCAATGAATAGAGTTAATTTCAACGCCCAACTTCAGCACGAAAACTTTGAAAACTATAAAGTTCTCCAAGATGTATTTACTAAAAACGGAATTAAGCAGTATATTGATGTCAAAAATTTATCCGCTGGAAAATATATGGCTGTTCTCGAAATGCTTCAGTGGCTCTACTCTTTCTACGACTTAAATAAGCCAGATCAAGAATATGATGCAAAGGCTCGCAGACATTCAAAGAGATCAATTCCAAAACCTTCAACAAGGACAATTCAGAGACCGACAACAACTCGCTCATCAGAGGCTGGTTCCAATTCTGGTCCTACTCCATCTTCACAAAGGAAACCGAAAACAGCTGTTGCTCCAAAGCAAGAAGCAGCCAAGCCACCAACACCCGATGTTGCACCAGCTGAAGCTGCAGGCAGCCCACTCCAAGAAAATCATTGGAAGCAAAAAATTAAAGAACTCAAGACAGAATTAAGAGGAGCAAAGGAGGATTTAGAAGGAATGACAGAAGAGCGAGACTTCTATTACGACAAGTTACGCAGAGTCGAAGATTTCTGCCAAAACCACGAAGATGTTGATCTTATTCAAACAATTTTGGGAATTCTCTACGAAACAGATGAAGCCCAAGGCTTTTTACCACCGGAAGATAATTAGTAAAATGTTTTTTAAACTTATACTATTAATCCATTCAATAATTCTATAATCTGCCCATATCACAAAATCACAAAATACTACATAAATAAAATATAAAACAATTATACTCAATTGATCGTATTTAATAAGTTTTGAAAATATTTTTCGGATAAACTTGAAAGAGAAGCGTTTTATTCAAAAATATAACTATTTTTCTATGTATAGGCGAGTTTCTTATATTCATTTTTTTATTTGTTGATATGGGAGATGATTCATTGTTCGAGTTTCAAGATTCAGATATCATTATTACAAAGAAACGAAGAAGCAAAGAAGTTACTTTCATTGAAAACCAAGGAACTGATCTTAGCCTTGATCTTTCAGGATCAAAATGGGAAAAGTTAGTTGAAGGTAAAGATGGATTTATCGATAGAAATCTTCTTACTATCATTGCTCTTAAAATGTCGGAATCGGCTAAAACAGACCCTTCTGAATTGAATTCGATTTTTGATGAACTTAAAAATCAAGTCAGACTTGCGCATAACTACAGAAAACGTACTAACAAAAGGTTTAAAGAATACCAACAAACAATTTCAGACCTTAAAACTAAAATCGAAAATTTAGAACAAGAAAAAGCAAAGAAAATTAGCAGATATAACTCAATTATCGATGAAAACGAAATAGAAAACTCACCAAGTAAATCAGACATTATTGGATCAATCGAAGATTATCAGATTGCCGAAAAAATCCTTGACCAAGAAATTAACCGTATAAGTAATGAAGTACAGTACCTAGAAGGCTTTTTTGAAGCATAATTTATCATAAGCATCAAATTTTCATTCGAGTTATAGATAAGCATTGGAATATAAATTCATTAGCATTATTGTTAGAGGTTTCTGCATTTCTATCAAAATATTCTACGAAAACTGTTTATTAATTAAATTTTATATCTATTTGATAAAAAAGAGTCATCACACTGATTAAATTATTATATAAAATCGATTCATGTATAAATTTGTTTGTTGTATTACTATAACATTACTTGTTATAAGATACTAGAAATTAAAACTTTTTGTAATTTATATTTAATGAATTTGCACCAAGCAATGTCCGCTAATATATTACAGTATTGCAAGGTTCAAGAAGAGAAGAATTATAATCCCATTACACTACCTATCATATTCATAGCCAATTGCTATGCGCATTAGCACGAATTTAAGTGTATATTAGTAATGCCTTGCTGCTTTTGCATTACTCCCTGGAAATAAAATTATATTATTAAAATCGATTGATATTCGAAGTTATTTGCTGCCCAAGATGTAGACTTATACACCTTTGATTCTCTCCTGCTGCATTTTGAGTGTTTCAATGATCTGGTTTCTTCTTTCAAGGTCTTCCTCTGTTTTTTCTTGCTTTCTTTCAATCAAAACTAAATCGTTGAGCATTTCCTTTCTCCTACTTTGCATATCTGCAATATCTTTTGCTGTTTGCGGTGTAATCCTCTTGATCGTATTATAACCTGGGAAACTTGCCTGATTTTCCATTACTCCTTTGACATTTAGTGAAATTGCACGTGCACCCTTCCTACTGTTGGGCTTGTAATCGATCCTGCATTGACTTGCACTTTGCCAAACAGGAACAGCATTAATCTCTTCTAGTTCGAGTGATTGTATAAATTCAGATAGGTTTTCTTCATATTGTCTCTGTATTTCTTTGTCTAACTCATTATGTAAATCGAATAATCTGAGTAGCTCGAAATCGCGTGATTCATTAGGAATGCTTTCATCATTTCTAAGTCTAGTCATCCTCTCTCTTAATTCCTTCATGCAATCTAAGGGAACGTTCATGTTGGATCCTATATGTTGTGATTCCATTTTCAAAATTTTTGATTTAATCGTTTTTAATTGAAAACATGATCGTCATATCCTTAAATTAACCTTATTAAAAATATCGTCCACTCTCACTCCAAAACCCCATCTTTATGGATCTACATACTATAGCAAACAATTTTATCAAGTTTTTAAATTTTCACGATCAAAATTTCGAACAAAAACTTGAAATAACCAATCTTTCATTCTATATACATCATATATAAGACAAATTAATATTATTAATAATCATAAATCAATATGTTGTCGTGAAGAATAAAATCACTCTTTGATATTTTTGGTTAAAAATAAAAATAGGTGTCTACCAAAGTTCTCTTCCAGGAAGTTTGCACATGTCGTGGTTTCCTTTCTGCTTGAGCATGCCTCTGAAGTTGTCATATGTGAATTCATGGGTTGTTGTGGATTGATTGATGCCATCAAATGAATTTGTTAAAGGCTGGCCATAACCTTGTTAGCCTCGCTGAATGGGTTGTTGCTTATGGATGTGCAAGCATTAAAAACGTTGTTATTACAAGCGAAATATTCGCTAAGTACCAAGAGATCTACAAGAAGCACACATATGATAAATACGCCAAGAACCAAGCACTTTATGCTTCATTCTTGATGAGAGGATTCATTAGAATTCCAAAGAACATGAATGATAACAAGGGTACAAAATTCGCTTTGTTCTCAACATAATATGATTCAATCTACGCTGTTCACCAGTTGCTCACTGGAGGAAAGGCTCAGAAGGATGGCTTCCACTTCGCTAACTACATCTCCATGGAAGTCTACGAGAATGGCAAGGGAGAAAAGAGTGTCAGATTCACATATAACAACACACCAATCAAACTTGAGTTAATGGGCGGAAAGGATGTTGTTACACTTGACAGCTTCCTTAAGTCTGACTACATGAAGATCAATGATTATTGTTCCGAGATGCAATAACTATTTTTATCATATTTTTCATTTCTTCTATTCTGATCAAAAATAAAACAATTTTCTACTTCAAAATCCAAAACTCAGCATAACTAATCGAAGTTTAAAGTAATATTTCATATTATCAAAATTTTGGAAAAAATATTATGCGTTGTTGCTAAATGCAAACAGTAAATATCAAATCTGATATCGATTTAATTGAGTTTTACAACGTCCTGAACTCATTTTGCATGCTAATTAATATTTTGTCGTGTAAATAATTATTTTGACATGTAAATTGATACGTTAAATCGATTGCAAACACATAACATAAACGAATTGGAATAGAAATGCTATCAACGATTTCGGCTATGAGTAATTTCTGTTTCTATGAGCTCATAATCCTTCAAACAAAAATCTAATAAGAAATTATTAGAAAATAAGCGAGCTTGGTTATTGTATTTCATTATATTTTTACTAGAGAAAGGTAATTATGGTATGGTGGATGTATGTGCTCTATAAAACGCATATAATGTATATATAGAACAGAAAGTGAATTGAGATAAAATTTTGAATATTTTACATGTCAAACGGTTTTCTTGGTTGTCAGCAGCAAAATTTGTTGAATAAATAAGATCTGTTATTGTTGCCATACCGAAATTTATGATTTGGATGATTATTCTCTGAAAAAATTGGTTTCCCGCCAAGCAGAGCCCAAATCGGATGAGAAATCCATATTCACTGCCAAACAAGACAGCAGAATCAAGGTCCAAAACATGCTGCTTCTCATACAAAGATATAAAAAAAATAAAGAATTTTTTGCACGTTATTGATTAATTTTTTTTTATTGATTTATGGCTGAGAATAATAGTAATTACAATACGGGTGATCTAAGAACGCCGGGCAACGTTAGCGGGTTACTCGTTGACAACGGATTCGATGAAGAAGAAGAGCAAATTGCTATCGATTTTCATAAATACTACGAATATGAACAAGGATCAATAATAGAAAAGCCACAGCAAATGTCATTAAGCGAGCGTATTAATAATGTAGCAACAAAAGTTAAAGATGGGCCGGAAATTGTTCAAGTTCCAAAAAAGAACTTACCAAATGATTTGACGTCAAAAAGGAGACGCTATCATAAGAGGAGCAGAGGAATGAATGATGATAATGATGGAATTCAGTACTCTGATGATGATGACAATGATAATGGCTCAAATGCGATGATAATTGAGGATGAAGAATCTCTTTCAAGAAGAAATCGTGAATACTCAGGAAATGATCAAAATAACGAGGAAGAAGAAATTAACGATATTCCAAAAGAAGATCCATCAATGGGAAGCTCAATATTCGACTCACCAGACAATCAAGCAGAAAACAATCCATATGATAATTCTCGTAGGCCAGTGATAATTAAAAAACCCGTTAAAGTCAGTAAAAAGAAAAATAAGCACGACAATGAATACGAATCTAAGTGCACATACCCATACTTATATCCTTCGATACAGTTTGGACCTAATAAGTTCAATAAAATGTTAAATCCAGAATCTGTCCAAGATATTGAGTATAGATACGCAGCGCAAAGGAAAGGAGACGTATCTAGCCGCAGTGGAACGTCAACAGAAACCCGCGCTACGACTTCAACATATAGATCTCGTCCGATGACATTGAACGCTCCAAAACGTGGTGATCAGCACGAGAATGGACAACCACCATTACTCAAAACAGATTCTTTGTTCACAAGACGTTTAGATCAAGATGTTGATTTATTCAAGACAACGCAAAAGGATAAGACACATTACAAGTCTGCCAAGACAACACTTAACTCACCACGTAACTACGACTCATATCAGTTAAACGATGGGAACGATGAAAAAGCATATCGAACTCAAGGACGAAATACTCCAAATCTAAAGCATAATAACTACGTCTCAGACAATGAGTCTGTCCACTCCACTCTTTCAGAGTCGAACCAAAAAGAAAGCTCAAGATCTAGAAGAAGCGGAAATTATTATCCACCTTCTTTCGCTAAACCAGATCCATATAAATCAGGCTCAGGCTCAGAACCAGAGAATTTGCCACCAACGAAGGCAACAATCGGCGTGAACACATCAAAAAGCGACTTCAGGAAGGCAGCTGCGAACAATTCGCAACAAAACAAATTCAAGAACAAGAACAAACAACAAAAACTGCCTTCTTACATGCAGCCGAAGCCAAAACTGAGCTACAAGAGCAGCCTGAACTATCCATCTAACTCTTTTTCGCCTGACACAGCCTCCAATTCCAGGAAGAGCTCGCCTGGGAAGAGAAACTACGAGAAAACAAATTATTCGTCAAATTACGGCAATGGAACCATATTATATCCAGGGCCAGTCCCGAAACAGACAGGATCATCGCGCCGCTCTCCCTCGCCAAAAAAGACAAGCCAGTCAGCAACTCCTGAGAAGATGAGCCCATCGTCGGAGAAGAGGTCATCGAGTGTCCCAGCGAAGCCTGTATTTGAGAACATCAACCAGGAAGATTATAACCCACAGAAAAGTGAGTTCAAACAAAAAGACGTGAAGCCAAGTTCTCCAAAAGCAGACAGACAGCTTTTAGACAAGAAAGACAAACAGCAGGAAGAACACGGAGATCAGAAGGAAGACGAGAAGAAGCCATTCCCACAGCCAGGAGATTTGGCGCTGACAGTGATGATCAAGAACGTCCTCACAAAGAACATCAAAGGTTTGATTGCCCAGCAAACTACCGAAGTCAGCAAACACGACGGTGTCGTTGACATTGACATGGATAACAAAAACTTGGAGAGTCAGAGAAAAAAATCCGATGGGCCAACTCCGTCAGAGTCTCCCCCAAATGAAGCAGAAGATAATAATGATGATGAACAGCAACAAGGCGAAAAACTAAACGAAGAGCCTCAAAACAAAGACGCTCCGCTGTTGTCCATCAAAGACTCTGTAGAGAAGGCCGTGGAAAACCTTAAGAAGTCTCCAGAAAATCAAACCCAAAAATCTCCAACATTTGAAAATCAAAAATCACCAGCATCCGATGATAAGAAATCTCCAACATTTATAAAACAAAAAAATCAGAATTCTGATGATAAGAAATCACCAACTTCTGATGATAAGAAATCACCGATATTTATAAATCAAAAGTTACCAGCATCTGATGATAAGAAACCTGCAACTTCTGATGATAGGAAATCTTCAATTGCAGTAAATCAAAAATCACCAAATGCTGAAAAATCTGACGACAAGAAATCCGCAACTTCTGATAATCAAAAATCATCAGTTACAAATGACAAGAAATCTCCGAATGCTGATGATAAGAAATCAACAACTTCTGATGATAAAAAATCACAAAATGCCGATAATAAGAAATCTAATTCATCTGATGATAAGAAGCTTCCTTTTAGTGGTGATATCAAGTCTTTGATTCCTGATGATAAGAAACCGTCTGTTGCTGACGATAAGAAGCCTCAGGATCAGCAAAAGCAATTTGAGAACCAACCGAAGGCAAACGAGAATCAAGAAAAGCCGGAGAACAGAGATCTTTCATTGCAAAATGCCCTTAATAATGCAATGATTGACTCTAAGCCAGAAAAAGAAAACAATAATAATGATACTCCACAATTGTTAATCAATTCTGCTATTAATAACCAATTTGCTCAGCAGCCGAATGAAGAATTGAAACCAGAAAACAACAATCAGCAAAATCATGTACTCTTCGATAACAATGCAGAGCAGCAGCCTCCTGAGCCTAAAGCGTCTTCAAACCAGTCTCCAATGAGAGCAGCCGCATCATCAATATTATCCAAGCCAAAACCAAAGATTTCTCAACAGCAGCAGCCTAACCAGCAGCAAACTCCACAACAACAGCAGCAAAAAGCAACTCCACAACAAAACAATCAACAGCAAAGAGCTGGTCCACAATTCCAGCCTAATCCACAAGGTCAGCTGCCTCAGCGAATTGGTCCTTTGACTCTTACATTCGCTGAAGATGCTTCTTCTTTCTTGGATGATACAACAGGTGCTGTTATTCCTGGCGGAAAGAATCCGAGACCCAACTACATGCCACAGCAAAGCTCAGCGAACAGGAATCTCGCGCCACCAATCAGCAATGATAGTACAGACCGCCTTCTCAATTCGCCAATCGATAATCCAAACCAGACAGCTCCTTCACCGAGAAGTGGTCTTCTTTCTCCTCTTCTCAAGCTCTCTCCTCAACAACAGCAACAGCAGCAAAATGTCTCAAAGCCAGATGATGATAAGAAGCCAATCGAAAACAACCAAGATGATAAGTATATCGCAAGCAAAGATAGTCAGCAAAATAATAAAGCTGATAAGCAGAATAACGACAAACCAGGAACAACATCAATTTCAGGAGCTCTTGCTGGCGCTCTCATCATCAAGGATTCAGGAAAACCTAAAGAAGCAGATCAACAAAACAATATTAAAGACGCAGACAAACCCAAAGAATCTATTAAACTATCAGATTCAGACAACAAAGCATCAGATAAACCTAAAGAATCTGACAAGAATAAAGAAGCTGAGAAGTTGGATTCTGATAAGAAGCCTGCGACATCTGTTGGTCCATTGTTAGGAGCTTTAGGTTCTAATAATAATGTACAGCAACCACAGAAACCTGAAGATAGAAATCTTGCTGATGTTCTTTTGCAAAAACCAGCAGAAGAAAAGAAGGATGATAAAACAGCTGCTTCGAAGCCATCAGATAACAAAGATTCTCAAAAACCATCTGATAACAAAGAATCTCAAAAGCCATTGTTAAAAGCAGATAATGCTATTGCTGATGCATTGCTTCAAAAGCCTGCTGACAAGAAGCCAGACGCTAAATCTGACGACAAGTCTAACGAACAGCCAAAGGATAACAACAAGAAGCAAACAGAACCTATTAAACAAACAGACAACAAAGACAAGAAGAAAGATGAGCAGATTAAACCTGACGATAAAGCGAAAGACCAAACAAAGGCAATGCCAATATCTGGTGCTCTCATTGCTAACCTCGGCAATGACAAGAAGCATTCTGATGCTGCTAAACAACAACAGAAGCCAGTTAAGCCAGCCGATCAACCAGCTGCCAAGAAGGACGATAATAAAGTTGCCCATTCGAAACAAGATAGTAAGAACCAGCCTTCAAAGCAAGACGAAACTAAAGTTGCTCCACAATCTAAACAAGATGCCAAGAAGGGTGATAACAAGAATGCACAGACTTCAAAGCAAGATGCAAAGACGGATGATATAAAGAGTTCTCAACCATCCAAGCAAGATGCAAAGAAGAACGATAGTAAAGTTGTTCCATTAGCTACACAAGGTGATAAGAAAGATGAGCCAGCTAAGTTAGACACACAGAGTTTGAAGAATGATTTGGCGAAACCCGATTCTCAAAACAAGAAGCAAGAGCCAGCTAATCCAGATGCAAAGAAAGATGAAAGCAAAGCACCAGTTTCCAATAAGCAAACTAAGCCTGATGCAAAGAAAGACGAAGCAGTTAAGCAAGATAAGAAAGATGAACAAGCTAAACCTGCTCCTGATAATAAGGCACTTAAAGTTGCACCAGTTGCTGCTGTTCTTGTTGCAGATGGCAAACAAGATACAAAGCCCGATAACAAACAAGATGAAGAACAAAAGAAGGTTGATGAGAAACCAGATGAAAAGGCAATCAATGATGACAATAAAGCTGCTGATGAAACTAAAGAACAAATGGCTGAAGATAAACCAGTCGAAAACAAGCCAGAAGTCAAAACAGTTCCACTGTCTGGCCTCATAGCAAACATTCTGAGGAATACTTTGAAGAAAGAGCCAGAGCCAGAAGCTAAGCCCGACGAACAGAAATCAGATGAAAACAAGTATGCAGAAAAGCCAGAAGAAAACAAGCAGGATGATGTCAAACAAGCAATTGCTGATGCACTTTCTCCATCGGAAGAAAAGGCTGCTGAACCAGAAACTGCTGAAAAAGACGAGCAAAAGGATAAGTCTGATTTAGCTGTTCCTATTGGCGCCGCTTTAGTTGCAGCTGGAGCAGCAGGCGCCGCCGCACAAAAGTCTAAGTCTGGTCCAGTTCAACAGAAAGCTCAACCAGCACCACAAAATACTAAAAGTCAGCCACAGAAGAACGCAACACAACCCAAGCCAGCACCGCAAAAGACAGATGCGAAGCAACCGACTAAAGATAACAAGTCTGCTCAGAATCAAACAAAGCAGACTCCACAGACAAAGACGGCTGAGAAAACACAACAATCGAAGCCAGGTGACAAACCAGGCGAGAAGCAGACGCCTGAAAGTCAGACAAAGCCTGGAAAAGATCAGAACAAGGCAGCCGAGCAGAAGAACAAGCCAGCAGATAACAAGCAAAAGTCATCAACTGCTCCTCTTTCCACTGCAATTGCTGGTACCTTTGTCGCAAACCAGGCCCAGAAGCCTCAAAACACACCGCAAAAGCAGCAAAACAACGAGAAAGATGCCAAGCAGACTCCACAGCCAAAGCAAAACAACGCAACGCCAGCAAAGTCAGATGACCACATACCATCTGAAACCAAGAAAGACCAGACAAATAACAAGAAGGAAGAGCAAAAGCCATCAAATGTTAAAGCAGTTGATAAAAAACAAGCTAAATCAGCGGAACAGAAGCCATCCAAAGATCAGCAGAAGCCAGAAGATGTTATGAAAGATCAAAACAAGCTAGCTGATGCCAAGAAAGATCAGCAAAAACCAGACGAAGCGAAGAAGATTGAGCAAAAGTCCGCTGATGCCAAGAAAGATCAACAGAAGACTGATGAAGCGAAGAAAGTTGAACAAAAACCAACTGATGCTAAGAAAGATCAAAACCAACCAGTGGATGCAAAGAAAGATGAGCAAGCCATTAAGCCTGTTGATTCAAAGGCTGCAACTGTTCCATTATCAAATGTTCTTCTTGCAAACATCAACAACTCACCTCAGCAACAGCAACAGAAGCAAGAACCAATTAACAATTCTCCACAACAACAGCAGCAACAGAAGCCAGAACAAAACAACAAGCAGAATGTTGTCAACAACAAGCCAAACGACGAAAAGAAGCCACAACAGAATCAGAACAAGCAAAACGAAAATCCAGAAAAAGTTGCTGTTGTTACTGCTCCTCTTCCTGAAGCTTTGAACCAGCCACCAGCGAATAACAACACACAGCATCCAAACAATCAGAGAATGTCTAAGACTCCGCCAGAACACTCGAGAAAGGTGCCGCCACCAAATCTTAATGACCTCAACAACACAACTGTCGGCAGAAAGTCACGCATGCCTCCAATAAAGAAACCTGAAACAGCTGACAAATCTCTTCTTCCTCCGGAGCCAAAGGCAGCAACTCCAACTCATCACAAGGCAAACCGTCCATCTGCCTTCTCTCCACCACCAGAAGACGATCCATCGATGAACTCGAAGAAAGTCTCATTGGTGACACCAGATGATTCCAAGGAAGACATGATATTAAACGCTGAAGCTGACGACGAAGACAACGCTGAGATTGAGGAGCCTGTTCAGAAGCAGCCGAGAAAGATCGTCACTGCTTCCAAAGAAGAGCAAGCGATGGCTGATGCATTGTTGGCAAGCTCCGGACTCACTTCTCTTGCGAACTACAACTACGATGGCATGAACAAGAATAAGCAGCAGCAACAACAGCAGCCAAAGCCAAGCAAAGCTCCAGCCCAGCAGCTGCAAAACATGCCTAACCCAATAACTATGCAGCCAATTTCGATGACAGTCAGAACTGCACCGAAGAAAGAGAAGGAACTCACACCTTTATCACGCACAGACAATATCGCACAATCCTTGCCGCGCCTTCCTTTGGCCGCCCTCGGTCTCACTAATGATATTCTGCCATCAATTTTCGCGCCGATCGAAGAGAAACCAGCCGAAGTCAAGAAGCCAATTCCAGTTGTTGTCGAAGAGACACCAAAGCCTGCAGAAAAGAAGAACGACGAGTCCTCTACTAAGAAATCCCTCTCGATATCAGATGCTACAACAGTCGTAACACCAAGCGTCGAAAATGACGAGCTCGAAGAAATCGAAGTAGAAGCACCAAAGAGAAAGAGGAGAGTTTCTAAGTCTAAGAATTCCAAGAGTGCTGTCTTGAAAGACCTCACTCCAGAAGAAATCCGCAGACTCAACGCTGCAACAGAAAGCGCTGATGGTGGAAGGGGCAGATGGATCACTCCGACAACATCAGGCCTCGCATCTCCGAAGATCACAGTCCACAGCTCAAGGAATTTCGTCCAGAGCGAAGACTCTTCTTCACTCGCAAGCACACCGATGACAGCATCAGTTCGCAACTCCAGCAGCAACCTGCACTCCACAAGGCTCGGAAAGGCACACACAGGAAGAAACAGAGGAACACCTACATTTGTGTGGAATTCCAATGTCTCGGACGATGAAGATGAGGGACACAACGAGAACAGAGATTCACTTGTTACTTCGCTCAGAGCAACAAGGAAGAGATTCCTTTCATCCAAGGCTGTACGCGATGACAATGCAGACCTTAGGCCAACAACACCAGACTATGAGATGTACGAAGCCGAAATGCACGAGAAAGAAATGGAGAACGATGAAAACTTGCTCTCTAGTGATGCAAGAACGATGGCTTTCTCCGGCCTCGCAGACTTGAAGCACGTAGACAGGATCATGTCCAACATCGAAAAGGACGCAATGTCTAAGTCAACAACACCGAAATCACAGAGAAGTGCTTCTGTTGATAACTCGACCTCTGCTGAGAGGCCGATAACAAACACGAGATTCTTCTAATTTTTTATTTTTGTGATATATTGTTATAAATATTTATGTTATTTTTGTAACTGCATTTACTTTTTTCTCAAATTGAACTTGTTACAAATATCAAAACAAAAGATGATGATAGCAGAATTTCATAAATTAATTCAATATTAAAACTATATGGATTTGATTCAAGGCCAAACTTATTCTGTACAAAATAAAAATTCTTTTAATAATATAGATATCATTGGTTTTCATATTTGATTAAGTTTAATAATTATCAAAACTTAAATGAAATAGACATGAGGAATCGTTCTTCTTGTAAAATAATTAGTATTTGTATTAAACATCAGTCCAATAGTAATGAAATAGAGAAGAAAAAATAATTTGACATGTAATTTATTGATTGCGCATGTAAAATATATTATATGACAAAATTGTTGGTTTATGTGTCAAATATCGGAAACCCGGACAAGGAAAATAGATGTTTCCTGGCCATTTCTTAGTGAAATATGAGGTGTTAGACACTTCTAAATCTAAATACATCAAAATCAACCGATGAAATTTATAAGTATCCAAGTGAAGAAAAGTGAAATCAAATCTTAAATGTCGCGTTCGACGCCAATCACACTTCCAGAGGAGCAGTTAAAGCAGTTCTACAAGCTCCGCGCAGAAGAAACTAGACTTGGTGAGAATCTTGGAAAGTTAACTATGCAATTAGAGCACGAACTTCAAACTCGTCGCACAAAATATATTACAAGGCACGAAGTTGCTAAATTAAACCCATCTACTCCAGTATACCAGTCAGTTGGCAAGGCTTTCATCCTTGATACAGTTCCAAACACATTAGCCACATTGCGTGCTGACCTTGGAAAGGAAGATAAGGCCATCCTCACAATCAAAAAGACAGGTATTTACATTACCGCGCAGCAGGACCAAGTCAAACTTCAGATGAACGAACTTGTTAAACCATATTTACCAAAATAAAAATATCGAGATGTTACCAATTAATCACACACCACTATTTGTTAATTAAATATTATCTCGACTTGTTATTTCATTGTTTTTACATTATATATATGAAAATTTCATATTTTGTGTATTTTAGGTTCTAAGTATGTAAGATGTCTTCTAAAGTGCCAAAATATGTTAATGGTATGTAAAATAAGACATAAATTCGAATATTAAAAATCGAATAAAAATTTGAAGAGAATGAAAAATTTTAAGTCAATAATGATGTTTGTAGCATATTTTTATATGTCAAAATCATTTTCGAAATGACTGAAATTGAATCTCAGTCATCGAAACTTCATGCTTTTATAGTTTTCGATGCGGTGCCTCCAACAAAAGAAGGTGCTGATCCCACAATCTACTGGTTCTATTCACAAAAAGAGCAACAGGAAAACTTTAAATTAAATATAACGGGTCTCTTAATTACATTCATTAATTTCTGCGAGAAATGGGGTACATCTGAGCCATGTGACTATGTGAATACCAAAGATCGTGAAATCGGCCTTCTAAAACTTTATGGGCCTATTTGGATGGCTGTTTCATTAAATTCGACTAATGCAAACAAGAGAACACTTACTAGTTCGCTTTTGAGATACTGCAAAATGATGTTTTCTCATTTTTTCGAGCCAATTCCTGAAAACGAATCAGAATCCGATAACGAATCAACACTTAAACGAATTGTATCGAAAATATCAGAAGGTTTCAAGTATATCGTGGAATCAATCAACTGGAATAGCTTAGATATTACTTATCTTTATGATTCTTATCATTCTCAAAACATACAGATACAAAATTCAGACGTTGGTGATGATATTAATATCATCTGCCAAGAAATCCTCGATCAACAACCGAAATACTTTGATAATATTATTATTTTATATTCGAAACATAGAGTTATCTACACTACACTAGATCCAGAAGTCACAAGAGCTATATCGTTTGCTATGAGAAAGAAATTTAAATACATGTACCTTCATAATCCAGTTTGTCAAAGTGATTTTTCCTGGCTGTTGGGTTTATACACAGATGCGCGCGGTATGACATCTGTATATCAGCAGCCTATATTCTATGATGGAATCCCGCATCTTTTTGTCGCGTTTAGATATCATAAATTCAAAATCATTCTTACAATGCCACCAGATCTTGTTTTAGCAGATCATATTTATGTAGAAATGCCATCAAGGCTAAAGAAACTGAACAAAGCTCTTAAAGTATGTTATCCAAAACCAATTCCGTTTTCTCCAATTCCTTACACTCGTGCTATCAATGATGACTATAAACTAACATGTCAGAGTGATCAATTTGCTCCAAAAGACCATCAATGCGTTCATTCAACTTTTATTCATCTCCATGAGTTTTCTAAATCATATAATACAGACGGTACAAACATTTTGGTTCCGTCTGAAAATGAATACTATATATATTGTTCATGCGAACAAAATTCGGAAAGACTTGTTGCTGCGCAGAAGAGTGATGAAGGCATCAGCAAGAATCTCATGGCTTGCCAAATCATCCAAAGATTGCGCGAAAGCTCCACAAAGAAGCAATCACACTGTAATATAATGTAATTTACATCTATCTTCCTATTTGTTATAAAGAAACAAACAACTATCATCAGTCTCAATTTTTCCTTAAACAAGACTTGAAAACACAAATAATATTTCAACAACAAAATATCATCATCGATCCGCATTTATATGACAAAATCTTGCAATCTTAGACATACTTAATCCAAATAAATGATGTTATTCCCAAAATAGAAGAAAAATTCAAAAATGAAAAAATTAAGCAAGAAAAACCTATTATTATATGGTAAAAAGTGAAATTATATCACAACATATTATGATAATTCTCATAACTAACAAAATTGCAAAATTCCTAATTTGAGATTTAGTTTTATTAACAATATAATACGGACAAAAAGGTGCACAATTATTTATATTTAATACGACTTATTCTACACGCAAATTTAAAATTTCTAATTTAATTAACTTTAAAATTTCGATTTAAAGCCATTTACAATTTAATATGACCTAAGAAACGACTAAATTTAAAATCTATAGATTTAGTTATATTTACGATTTAACACGACCAAAAAGAAGCACAACTTTCCAGATTTAAGGGTCGACCGACATACTCACTTTTTGAATGCCCCTGCTTTAAATTTTAGAACTTGCGCTTACAATTTTGAGC
>MRSU01003212.1:0-31434 GCA_008369845.1 Trichomonas gallinae | reverse complement strand
TTAGTCGGTTTGATTTGGTCGAGCTTGAAATAATTTATGATGTAGTTTTTCATGTCATTAACTGCAACTGGCATGTGATTAATTCCATACTCGCCCCATACAAAATATACATCGCATGCGTAACACCACTCATCAGTAATGGTATGACATCTATCTGGATCCAGGCCACATGCTTCTGCATGTTGCTTGAACGCAGATATATCGAAATGTACATAAAAATGTGCCTCTTTGGCAAGTTCAGATGGAATAGAAAGCAATGGAGCAAGCATATCGTCAACGAAATGTCCAAATTCGATATAATAACCCATTCCAACAAAAGCCACATTGTGGCGCGCGCAATCAAGCTTGAGCGGTTTTTTAGGTGGATATACTTTAAAAAATCTTCCAGGGGATATATAAATATGACCACGCTGGTTAAAACCAGATGTTGAGAAGAAAGTATTCCTAAGATGATTGAAATGGGCATGCTGCAGTATCATGAAACATGATGGAGTGTAAGCAAACTGACCATATAAATTTAATTTATGGGATATTCCTTTGGCGTTGCAGTCACCAAGATTTTCAAGCATTGTAATGTTCTGTATCTCTTCAAAATCAATGAAATCATTTTTATTATTTGTAAAAGAATAATTCTCGATGTAATAGAGATCTGCTCCCTCTAAACAGATATCAGGGGCATACGCCGGTCGTTTAAAAATAAGTATCGGGATTTGGACCGAAAGTAAAAAGATGAAAAAGCGAAGTTGTTTTAACAATAATTTTTGATAAAAATAAAGACACAAAAAGAATTGCTGTGTTTATTATGTCCACAAAATGACGATTTAGAGAAAAATAAATAATATTTTTTTTTGGGTCGGAAAAGTCGATTAAAAGTCCCTCAATTTTATGTCGTTGTATAAAAAAAAAAACTACTAAATTGAGTTATCTGGAAGATAGGTAAAAAATAAGAGAATTTTATTGAACAGTATGCGAAAAAATATGATTAATTTAAATACATTTTCCAATATCGAGGGATATGCGATGAGTAATAAGCAATAATAGTTAAATGCGGTTGCTTTATAGTTTCATTTCTAACTTATTAGAATATCAATCTGTGATATGACTAAGAATCGGTCATTATCTTAGACTCATGAATTGTGATTTGATAATATATTTTAAGGCATCAAATCCAATATTTATTCAAATGAATTATTTAATTTTGTTCAATGAAAGCTGGGATATAGTTAAAACTCTATTATTGATGAATTTATTATCAATACTGTAACATTCATCATAAAAAAAAAGAGATAAAAATATTAATGATATCATTATTTTGTCGAATATGATGATATGTTTTGCGCATTTAAAATAAATTTTGACTAGCTCAAAGGAAATAAATGCAAAATATGATTAACAACCGGACATCAGTAATCTGAGAAATGAGCTCGAATTTATTGTGATGAGTGTATGCAAATAATAAATTTGACCTAAATCCTCTAAGTAGGTACAATAGGATCCTATTGAGAATTTTTCATTCATTTTAATTTAAAGATGTTGAAATCTACACACCTACTGTTTTAAACCACCATAGTTATCCAAGTGTTAGTGTCTCTGTTGTGTATTGTTAAATATTCCACAACTGTATTTACCAACAATTACAAACAATAAAATTTGAAAGAAAAAATCTACAAAAGGTGTGGAAACTTCGAAAGTCTATATATACATGTAGTTAGACTCCAAATATTGAGTCGCATTTCTTGCCATCAAGACACATAAATATATGGCGCATACCATATATATATATGTATTTATAACCAGTTGAGTTTTCTTCATTAACTGTTATTTTTTTTTTTTTTTAGATGTGTGTTTACTAAAAAGAGATATTTATGTAACTTTATATTAAAACAGTGAAATCTCTATGGCCTACAGTTGCTACCATTAAGATAGTTCCGCGAAATAATTACTTCACTTATAGGATGAAATTACCTATAAACAAGCCGTGTGTAAAATTAATTAAAGAACCATTTTGATGCTGTATTTGTTTGTTTGATTCAATGTGAGCATAAACTTCATTTCGAATTTGATGCGAAGCAAGTTTGTTGTGACCAGATGATGCCAATTCTACGTTTTTTGTTTCATATGATTTCCCAAAAAAATATTAAAAAATGCTGAGTTTTCTTTTCCTCCGATATCTTCTTCCAGGTCGACATTTAGTTGATACTGGTAAAGGAGAGTTAAGCAAGAAGCCTGAGCACTTCTATTACTTAGGCTGCAATCCTCATGATGACTGTCCTAAGAAAATGCAAAGAGTATTTGGAAGTGACTTCGAAAAAAAGGCTTTTGTCATTCGCAGAGACCTATTTCTCACATATTTAACACGTGACGAAGCAAGAAATGCACTCCGCGCAGGATTTAAAATTCAGAAATTACCGAAACGTGATAAATTGACTTACAAAGAGATACTAAACAACACTAATCAATACATTGCACTCATTGCACCGCATTGTCAGGTACCATATCGACACGCTTACATAGGAGATCAATCTTTGATCTTCGAAACAAACGATCCAGTCGAAGAAGTACTAAAGAAAGTGTCTAAAATACCATGCGTTCGCTTAGTAGAACAACTTCCGCCAGCACACTTGAATACACGATTTAATCGAAATATTGCACAAATGAAAAACGTAAATTGGGGCAACAAAACGCTATTTAAGTACAGCACTGTTAATAAATTCCACGAAAAAGGACTTGGTGGCCATGGACAAGTTGTTTCGATTACAGATACGGGTTTAGACGGTCAGCTTTGCTGGTTTAAGGACCCAGATCAAGATATTCCAACAGAAGTATTCAATGCCATGGATCACAGGAAGATTCTGACGTATTTCAGATATGCTGATGATAAAGATGGACGCCACGGCCATGGAACATTTATTGCAGGTATTATAGCAGGTCAAGCAATTTGTCCGAACGATGACGATGAAGATAGATGCCCAGGAACAATTTACGACGGAATTGCTCCAATGAGTAGAATAATCGTGAACGATCTCTTCAGAGAAGGCTCAGATTTAATACACTGGCCGGGTAATGGTACTGATGTCTTCATATATCCAAGGTTTATGAGCAGCGCAGTCCAATATCACTCATTCGATTTCCACACTGGATCTATAATAAGCTTCTCAATAGACTGGATTCAATACTATTTGCCGCAGATGCTGATGCTGTTCCCAGCTGGTGATTACGGCAGAGCATTGAATGGACAGATTCCTTCACCAGGAGACTGCAAGAATGTTCTCACTGTTGGCGCTGTTTATTCTAATGACTTCGGATTGAACCAAGTCGATGAATCTTCTCCTGTTTACGTTTCTTTCAGGAACAATTCTTATTTGGGATACTGCGACCCGAAGCATGGAAAAACAGTCATGGACTTGACATCAAGACATGACTATTTGACTGAACAGCTCACTTTCCCAACAGGTGACTCAGAGAAAGAAGTTTTAATCATCAAAGAATCAACAGACTTGAAATCACACGAAAGTGTCGCAGCTGTTATTGTTTTCGGTGACATCCAATTAACAGGACAAATAGACAGGCCAGTCATCAGACTCCCAGCGCAGTCTGCTGTTGACTTCGAAGTTGACGGTGACGTGACATTTGATTTTTACTATGGATCTGATGAACGCCACATCAAAAGTGGCATCAACCATTTGCACCTTTCCAGTATCAAAGGCCCAATTAACCTCCATAGGATCAAACCAGAAATTGTCATGCCAGGAGGACCAGTTGTTGCTCCAGATGCTGGTGCAAGAGATGGAGAAGTCTGTGGTCCAGATGGAATCAGGGTCGGTGAAGGTGCAAGTGTTGCCGCAGCTTTCGCAACAGGCGACATCATGATTATTAGGCAGTACTTGAAGCACGGCTGGTATCCACACGGAGAGAAAGGCAAGGACGAGATCATCAAAACATCAAATCACATGCTCAGATCTATTTTAGCTAATATCGCCGAGCCAGTTGAAGGACATCCAGACGGTGTTGGATTCGGTCGTCCACAACTTGACAGATTTATTTTGACACCGGGTGACTACAACAGGTCAGAATTATATGGATACAGATTATTCAGGAGAGTTGTTAATAACAAAGGCTACGAGCAGTACAACTTCGAGCCTGAAGAAGATGGACACATGGTTGTTTCACTAGCATGGAATGACCCGCCTCATGATCCTCAGGCTCCTTCAGATGTTTTGTTTAGAATCGACTTGAGAGTTGAAGACTCAGAAGGTTCACCTGTTAGAGTAGGCAACAGAAAAGAAGAAGAATTCGCAGCCTTCGATGCCCAAAACACTTTAAAGAGAATTGATGTTGACGTCAAGAAAGGCGTCACTTACACTGTTTTCGTCATCATTGACGATTTGGTTTACTTCAGGCGCGCAAATTATACATTGATGATTTCTGGTCCATTCGATCACTTCGGAAACGGAGGACCTAAGCTAATAGATTCTCCAACATTGCAACCAAGATGCCCGAACACATGCGAAGGTGGCGGAACGTGCGAAAACGGTTTCTGCGTTTGCCCGCCAGACAGATTCGGTGATATGTGTCAGACTGAGCTAAGAGCTGCAAATGATGGCGAGAAGATGGAGGAAGAAGCCTTCCAGCAGTTCGAATGGTCTTATTATGAATATACAATAGAAAAGTGGAACTCGCAGGTTAAATTAGTAATTGACCTCGCGAATAACATGGACGCAAACTTGTTCTGGATGTTCTCCGTCAACGAGCCGCCGTCATGGCACCACGCGCAGCAGACTTCATTGCACCACCAGTTCGTCAACGTCGAGAAGAACAGACTGACACTCGATTATCCACACTGGGACTTCCTTGAGTCGGGCGACAAAGTTATTTTCGCGCTATATTCGTTGGATCCGCGTGAAATCCAATATGCTATCAAATTCACAACTGTCAATGTTAATGATGAAAAGAAAGAATAATTTAATAGAAATTGATTATAAATTAATAAAGTACTATGTTCAATAACTTACATATATCATTCTAGCATAACAAATCATTTGTATTGCAAAATATGAATTGAACTCATAGATGTATTATTTAGAACTTTGAATAATCTATAATAAAGTAATTTTATGGAAAATAAAAGTAATTTCAGATTATCAAATACTCTAATCAAACTCTAAATATGTAACAATGTAACATATATAGTAGTTTAAGAGCTGAAGTCTCAAATATGCTGTAGAGTTCGCCCTTTTTTTTTTTTGTTATCTTTATTTTATACGATTTATAAAGATGATAGAATGATTAAATACACACTAAACATAATACATAGAATTTATGTGGTAATTTACTGATTTTGTTTATCCATTGTAGAACCAAAGTTGCGCTGCTTGATTCTGTTTGATATTTCTCTCATTCTCGCACGTTTTTCTTCTGGTGTAAGAATTCTATTTTGATCTTTTTGTTTCAAGTCCTCTTCATTGATTTGTAACGATCTTGTAGACATCTGTATTGTCTCAAGAGTCTTCAAAGCTTCTTCTTGTAAACGCATATCTTGTTGACGCTTCTTTTCGCGTTCTTGCTTCCTCTTGCGTAGTTCTTCAGCTCTTGCAGCACCGTAAATTTGCTTTACTTTTAAGTCTTCGCGATCACATTTCTTCTTGAATTCAATATCTGCCTTAATTTCAGCCTGGAACTTCTTAATCTCTTCCTCTTTCATCCTTCTTCTGTCTTCAAGTACTTGTCTGCGTCTGCGCTCTTGATGTTGTTGTCTTTTAACATTTGCTTCAGCAATACGCTTAAGACGCTCGCCTTCTTCCGACTTGCCAGTAATAGTGCGTGGAGTTAACTTTGAGCCTATGTCGAAGTTCTCAATCTCAGTATTCTGAATTTGGTCATAAATCTTTTGCTCTTTGTCTTCCAATTGCATTATGAGATTATTTCGTGTTGTCATATCTGCTTGATGAACTTCTCTTAATAGAAAATCATTTAAGTTTTCATTGAAATCTGGAAGATTTTCGTAATACTCAGCATCTGGGTCCTTACAATCTGTCAGTGGGTAGGCTACAATACTGGGATCAAAAGAATAACCAAAAATACAAATGGCGCGCTTAATAAAATCGGAATCTGATGAATTTTCCATTTTTTGTATAAAATTGTTGACACTTTTTAAAAAAAAAAATTATAAAACGATTTTCGTTTTTATTGCATTTTTAGCATTCTTGCATGATAATAGGCTCTAATTCATCAAAATTTTCATTTTATAAGCCTAAAAACTATCAAAAACATTTAATTTTATCAAAATTTCTATATAAAAATACTCTATACATAGTATAACTCACAATTATCCAAACAAATTTCAAAAAATTCTAGAATTTTTCATTCATCAAAAATAAATCATGAAATACACAAGTTTTTGTAAATGAAATAATCAATATATTCAAATATATGTTGGTTTCATGTGTTTATGGCTTTAATTGATTCTGTAGGCGACGCGATTTCCGAAGCTGTCTTTTGGAATATCAATTCATGATATAGAACAGATATATGTTCATTATATAAGATTAACAACGCATCAATGAATAAATAATTCAAATGGCAATCAACTAGACTTTATTTTCAAGAATTCTAACTACATCCTAACTTCATTGTCTCTATATCATATTTTCCAAAATCGACAACACTCAAATGCTTGGATTTTTAGATATTGATTTTTATCGATTATCATAAATATGCATCGATCATATGATAATAAGCCCATATTGGCCCATGTATTGGCAGAAGTTAAAGAGATTTAGCTCAATTATACATACATATTCAAACAAAATTTAATCTTAAAAAAAAACAAATTTGGAGTCTGTTAGTTTGCGCTGTAGTTTCTCATCCAGATGCACGAGTTAATAACCTTCTCGCCGCAGTGTCTGAAAAACTTGTCTTCGAGATGAATCAATAACCTGATTTCATCGAAATCGATTTGCCTAACATCTATATTTTTAGCGAGAGCTTCTTCAGTGGTGAGTTCCTGAAATCCGTGGGTAGTGAAATTCCCTTGTTTATGAAATAAAGAATTGTCTGCAACTCTTGTGCCGATCAATCTAGAGAATGGTGTTTTATATATCTTTAGTATCTTATTTGTCTGCCATGTGGCTCCTATATATGGTAATAAACTCGGTATTTTTTCTGAGATTAATAAAGCATTATATAATTTGTAAGTAAATCTGTATGGCGATGAATTCCTCTTGTGAAAGTACATCTCAATCATCTGTTGAAATGTAATGGATTCGAATTTTCGCCAAAAATCATGAGGAATTAAACCGATTTGTGAAGGATAAATAACAGTCTGAAAATCGATATTATTCTGTGGTGGAGGTAATAACTCAAATTGTTGGGTTCTGACATGCATTGGTTGAATAGGATAATTGAATGGTATAGGCATAGGCCTATTTTCATGGGGCTGATATATCTTCTGCGTCCCATACTGTGCATAGTCCGGAGGGGGCGTCGAATAAATATGTGGATGATAGTAATTAATTGGCTGAGCAACCTGGATTCGAGTCGGCTGCAGAATTGGATATACCTGCCCATTCTGCTGGAGCTGGAAAACTGGTTTTACAGGTTTATTGGGCCCACTCATTGATAAAAATTGGAGATTTTGAATATGATATAACCGCCAGGCTTTTTTCTATATATTCAATAGATACACAAAATTGATACCATTCATAAGAAAACAAATTAAATAAATTTAAAAATAATGACCACTTTTAGGAGCTCATCTAAATTATCACATAATTTTTGAAAAATAATTCTGTAGAAAAAAATCGATTTTTTTTAAAAAAATTACAATAAATTGGTAAATAATTTTAGCAAATATCTTAACATTGATGCGTTAATACATTTTTATACCTAATCCTGATAAATTACAGATTTTGATATTTTTTAGGATAATTTGTCCTAAAAATTCGTAATAATCAAATCTTATATCGTATTTTAATAACCGATATGATACTAATATGATGTTATTCGAAATTTCTTATTCAATCTTGTATTTGTTAAAATTTATTAATGAAATAATAATGAAATCCAAAATATATATATAATTGATTTGTGGCTATGTATAATGAATAGGTATGCATTCATCAGCTGTTTTATGCTTAATATTAATTATTTTAAATATATGTTTCGAAATATTGAAAAATTTGCAAGGAAAACACGCCAGATTCTGTTTGAGTTATAGAGTATTTGTAAGGAGGCAAGCTTCCATGAATTACTGCTGCTCGTTGATGATTTGAAAAGAACGCTAAACGTGCATTTAGCTTTTCTTACCATTTTCTGAAAATTTCAGATCGATTATTTGGCGAAAATGGATGGATCGCAGTCATATTATTTTTGCAAAAAATATAACGATACAATCACTTTTAAGAGAATTCTTTAGAACAAAAATTTTGAGAATTTTGAATTGTGCGGAGTATTTTTGTGAGAATGGTAGATTATTGATTATTTTCAGTTGGTTAATTATACATAGCAATATTCGTTAACTGAGAATATGTTAAATGTCACTTTTGTGAAAATATATTCAAAAATTGTTATATGCACGTTTTGTAAAATGATTATTTGTAAACATCCGGACTAAAATACTTAGACTATATAAATGATTATTTATTAACGATATTTTATAATGTTATTTTTTGTGAGTAGCATTCAAAACAAAAATCACTTTTGAGAGGCTTTTTTCGGCCTCCGTTTTTTGTTGATTATTTCGGTTAATAAGACAAATATAAATTTACTGACAACAACATTTTCTAAAACTCCTGCGACATTGAACGGAAAAATTAACAATCTTTTTTTCATATTTTCAATATCTAGCCACGCTCCAAAGTATGTCAAATTTATATTAGTTTTAATCAGTAAAACACTATGTTTGATAATTTCCAATCTTCAAATCATGTTGAAAATCTCTTATTCAAAACAAATCGCAATGGATCTCACTATAATTATGTAATATAATATTGTCTACAATGTTTATTTAATATATTTTCGTTTGAAAACTGGAAATGAAAAATTGATCATCGATAACAATCAACGATACATTTGTTAAATCTTGTTCTTTTATATAAAAATCAGTTCTAACTCAGTTTCTATCCTCGTTTATATGAAATTGTCAATGTTGTGTAAGGATTAATCGATTTTCTTTTTTGTTTTGGCTTAATTTGAGCAGGAACAAAAAGCAAATGATTTCTAGAAAATATTTCCATGTGAAAATAAATGTGTCAACCCTATTGTTGCATAAATCCATAAAAATCTTATGTAAAGTTTCCTATACATTCGATAATGATCGAACAGTCCATAAATTTTTCATATCTGTAATACATGTTATGATATATCTCAAAATCTTTGAATATTATATATTCTTTGCCATGATCAGTTTCAAATTTATTTACCATTCAAGAATATTCATTATTGAATACGCAAATATCAATATATACATGTAAAAATATCATGCAGTTAATATTACATATTGTTATCGTTCAAATAATTCGAAATAAATATTTATAATTATTAGAAACAGGAGAACTACGATATTACGCTTAAATAACTGGAGATCTAATTCAAGATTAAATGAGTTGATCTTCTCAATCATATAAAAAAAATTTATAGTCAATTTACGCTTGGTAAATATCATGATACATAATCAATAAGCCTCGCAATCATATTATCCTTATTATATTTTATGAAATTCAATAAAAAATTCAGAAAATAATATTTTCCAAGCATAATACGATCGTAACGAGAGCCATATATAAACTTTGGCTTATTCATTTTAAAATAATAACTATTCAAACAATTTAACGATAAAATAATTCATTCAATATTTAACAGTACTAATAATAGCACTGTGCACATTGTGTTGGATTTTATGGTGCGCGAGCATCCAATTTGGATTATTTCAAAGTTAGATTTCAAATATCCATATAATTCAATTTGAACAATATCATGATAAGTACGACTACAGCTTGCTAAAAAAGTTAATGCAGAATATCGGAAACATTTCGAATAATTAGATACATAACTAAATTCTTTTGTTTCACCTAAAGCCATAGGATGCGTATAGCATTGAGATCCATAAAAATTGATCCCATCTACGCTTGTACTTGCGCTAAATTCATCAGGTCTACAACCATATGATGTCGTTGTGATTTCAAAAGTATTAATCTTGATGTAATTATAGGGAAAGCATATTGTCAATGCAGCTGCGAACGCATAAGATGAGCTATCAAAATCTGTTGCATATGTTGGATTTCCATCAGACTTCGCGAAATCTTGAACAATCACATGACTAATGTATGAATTTGTGCCTTGGTTATAATAGTATCGTAATATTCCATTTCCTTGAGAATATGGGAAATATTTAATCTGATTTCATAAAGAATATCACCGATTTTTATCTTTTCAACATTTTGGCATTTTTGACGCCCCTTTAATTATGATACTGCCCCTAAATTTTAAATTCGCATACTTTATGCTTATATATCATTAAATTATTATTTTCATTGATTTATCTATCATCTGTTCGCATTATAGGTGTAATCCACGCAATAATGAAATGCTCAAGATATATATATATATTGAAATGATCTTGATATTTGAATATATAGCATTATAAGGATGAATTAATGATGCAATTTGTGCGCTAAAGTTTGAGATTTCAAATGATTTGCATTGAAAAGACAGCAGGTATTCGTGCATAAGCAAATATAGCTTCTTGATAGTTTGTGCATTCTATAATAGTTTAATTTTCATTTATCCAAGAATTCTAGTTGAGCAATATCATGAAGTAAATCATCTCAAGAATCTATTGAAGAAATCAGTAAATATCGAAAACATCTCGTATAATCTGAACTAAACTGGAAAATTTTGACCTCATTCTTTGCCATATTAGCCTCAAATTGCTGATTTCCATATAAAACTGAGTCCATCCATGTTAATGTTCACGTTGAAAACACCTGGTCGACAATCGCTATCTGATGTTGTGATTTCAAAGGATTCGAATTTAACATTTTCATAAGCTAAGCAAATTGTAAGAAAAGGCAGTGCTATATTGTTTCTATCTGCTCTCCAAAAGCTCTGGTTATCAAAATCAAATGCATATTGTGATTGATAATTGTAAAATTTATTAAGAATCAATAATTGCAAAATCCATAGGATATGGATATCGATCTGTTGACACGTTCATAATGTAGCGAAGAGTACCGTTTGTCTTAGAATATGGGAAATATTTATTTTTCTGTTGAAAATTTGATTTTCATGCACGTTCGCCCTAAAATTTAAATTTGTCACGTAATATATTTACATGGCAAATAATTATATGTGTAGAATACCATAGCTTGAATAAATGTTTATTATTTTACATGAATATATGTATATTGTCATGTGGTGCTGGATTGTTCCTTACTATACGAGAGATTTTAGCATATTTGTCGGATAATTACAAAAATTACAATAGGAGAATGTCACTTTTAACAAATCGTTTCAAAATATTTTATTGAGCAGTGTATCTTTTTTTTTGAAGTTTTAATCTGTACGATGATAGCAAATTTGGCACTTTTGGAAAAGTGACGAATTAATGTCAGAAGAAAAGCTTCCTTCAACAATTATTAAAAAATCAGATATGAAGAAGATCCTCAAGGCTAATGATGAAATTGGTAAGCTTTGCAATGGATTTGATGCTTTAATGGCCCTTGTTGTTGAACAATTCGCAAAAGATTTGATTGAAGCATCATTAAATGACGACAAGACATCAATTGAATTAGAGAAACTAATCAATGCCATCAATAATGAAAAGAAATACGACTTTCTTCAACAAATTATTCCAAACTTCCCACAGCCAAAAGGAAAGTAACAAATACCACATATTCTATATTTACTCCCCATTATACATGTTCACTATTTGGTGCAAAAAAAAAATCAAAATAATTTTTTTCAATGGTTTATTTAATGCATGTATTAATACAAATATTAATTCTACACAATAGGAAATGAAAATATCTCATAAATTGATTGTTTATATTAACTATAAACTATAAATATTTGTTCGAGCATAATAAAAGTTCTCATGAAAAGCTCATCATCATAACTAAGATGCTGTATTTCTGATTCATTTTTGAAATAACCAAAAAATTCAAGCTGATTGATATCTTGTGCTAATCTAGTACATGATCTAATTATTGTAATAGGTCTGTGACGGATACATTTAACATAATCAGAATTATAATCAAAAACTATAGTTTCATTCGGCATCATATTAGCTTCATATTGTTTAATCCCAAAAAAATTATTTCCATCATTACTAACACTTATATCAAAAGTTCCTGGACGGCAACCAAGCCAAGAAGTTGTGAGTTCAAATTTTTCGATTTTGATGGAAGCGGAATTAAAGCAAATTGTTAAATGAACATTTTCTCCGCTGCTTGAAATAGGTGTCCAGTAAGTTCCGTTATTAAAATCAAAAGCGCGCTCTTTATATCGATCTATATAGTGGGATGATTCAGTAATAACAAACTGCGAGAAGTACTGATCTTGCGTTTTCTCATATAAATAACGCATGATTCCATTATCTTTAGAATACCTAAAATAGTTTGTCAAGTATACATTAAAATGTCACGTTTTAATTATTTACATGGCAAAAATGGTTCTGACCCAAAAACTATTTTTATTTACATGGCAAAATTTTTAATCTAAGATTAAATTATATTATCAATACTAATATATGCAATGTTAAACTCCATATCTTAAATCTAGACACTTCGAAGAGGTATAATATTACAAACGCAAACTGGTAATCGTTTATACTCCATACTTTGCTATGGATGTAATATTACAATCAAAATTCTGACAAATAAACTTTAAAATAATTGGGGTCTAACAAATTTATTTAGGAGTGACAAAACAAGAATTATATTTTTCATATTGTGGTAAATATTTTGATAAATAAATATGTTAGGGTCTGACAAGTTTATGTAGGGGTTGTGATTAGATGAGACAATCGAGAATTAGATTATTTATGCTGTGATAATCCTATATTTTGAGTCAAAAGCTCAAAAATCAGAGAAAATATTTTGTCAAACTCAATGTCACTTTTTCAGATGAGTACTGTGCAAATAGAGTCCATCTCCGAAAAACTCGGCCGCTTCACTGAGCGTCTCCAGACAATAGATAGGCATGGAGAGGCCCAGCGAGAGCTTCTGAACAACAATTCGGAGTTTAATACAGGATCCGTCAAAAACGATTTAGATGAAGATCTTAGACAGATCGAAAGCTCAATTGTTCTTCTTTCTAAGATTTGCCTGAAGAACATGGTTGCTTCAAGCCAGAAACTCTGCGAAATGGAAACAGATCTTCAGCACATTGATGGTAGCTTGCAAGCTATCCGCGCAAATGCTGGCAGACAGCTTCTTTCATACGCAACAACACAGAAGGAAAACTCAAAATACGATGATCAATTTTTGCCAGTTTCAAGGCCAGTTCCAATCAGCTTCCCAAAGAACAAATTCCAACTTAACCTTGGCGTTGTTGCCCGTGTCGGCAGAAATATTGATGAAACAGCTGATCAAAGCATTGAAAATCAAAAACCACTCATTATGAAGGTTGAACCAGACGTTCCAGCACCAAGCTTCTGGAATCGTACAACAGATTTCTTCTTACCAGTTTCTGCAACAACAAAGGACGAAATCGCAACATCATTCTCAGATTACTACGGCTTCGATCCAATTGATGCCAATGATGAGCTTAACAAGCTCTTTCCAGGCGGTACAAGTGGCGCTGCAGGTGAGACAGATAATACTGTTGATGACGCTATGGCGTTAGCAAGCATTGCTCCAGGCGGCGATACTCCATCCAACCTCGCTGTTCCACCACCAATCGATGCACCAGGAATTGCTCCACCACAATCTGCTGCAGATGATGATGCGGCTGTTCCAGCACCACCAAGTGCTTTACCACCGCCACCACCACCGCCGCCACCGCCGCCTTCAGCTGGCATGCCACCACCACCTCCAAAGGCTGCCCCACCGCCACCACCTAAGGCTGCACCTTCTGCGCCACCAATGCCACCTCCAAAGGCAGCTCCACCAATGCCACCGCCAAAGGCTCAGCCAGTTCCACCACCAGCTCCACCAAAGGCTCAGCCTGTTGCACCACCAATGCCACCGCCAAAGGCTCAGCCTGCTCCACCACCAATGCCACCACCAAAGGCTCAACCAGTCCCACCACCAGCTCCACCAAAGGCTCAGCCTGTTCCACCACCAGCACCACCGGCAGCTGCTCCACCTCCAGCACCACCGGCAGCTGTTCCACCACCACCTCCAAAAGGTCCGCCACCACCACCTCCACCTTCAAAATCGAGCTCAAAGGCTCCATCTGGCGGCGGAGGCCTCGTAAAGCCAACGGATGATGCCCTTCAGGCAATGATTGCTCTCAGAAAGAAGACAGCCAAGAAAGTCACTCCTCCAGAGCCAAAACTCAACTTCCAGGGAGGTGGAGGTGGCGGCAGTGCTGCTGCTGCTGCACCAGCTGCTGGCGGAGGCGGTGGCCCACCACCAAGATTCGGCGGCGGAGGCGACATGATGTCAGAACTCGCTGCCAAACTCGCTGCTAGAAGGAAGAAGGAATAAAACTCTTAGTTTTCCTCGCAACTCTATAATTTCAACAAAAAGAATGTATTTATTAAAACAAAATAATATAATATATTCTAAAGCTCTCCGACCTTTGTTTTCTTCCCTTTCTTCTTCGAGAAGAGTTGGTTGATCGTTGAGATCTGGTTGATTCCTCCATCGAAGATTGTCCTTGGAATCCTCTGTTCCAAGACTGCGAGCTTTCTCGCGTTCTCGACAACTTCTAGCTCTGCGTCGCCGTCCATTGCTGCGATGTCCATCTCGTCGTTGATCATGCCCATATGTACAGAGCTGTTGTACTTCTGTGCCGCGATGTTCTTCTGTGAAAGCATCTCAGCAAATGTATCCTTAGTGCCGTGCGCGTTCTCGAACTGTTCGTATGTTTCCCAGAACTCAGCTGCCTTTGCTGGATCAGCGAACTGGCTCCCGTGCATGTATATCCTTCTCGCTCTCTCGTGCTCGCCGATCTTCGACTCCATGGATGCGTATTTGATGCACCACTGCCACGCTTCTGTGCCAGACAGTTTTGAGACAGCGTACTCATATACCTGCCTCGCTTTGATTGCGCCAAAGATTCTGACAGCTGCTGACACCCAGACACTGAAGATTCTCGTGTCACCGAGTTCCTCAGCAGCCCTTTTATATATGGACATCGCGTGCGAATATAATCCGTAGTTTTCCTCGAATCTAGCGTAAAGAATGTAAAAGTGGGGTGAAAATGGACATTTTTCTCCTTTGATTGCTTCTTCGAACAAATCTCTTGTTCTTTCTCTTTTAGTTCCTCCGTATTCAGTGACGAACTCGTCTAGATATCGCAGCCAAAGGGGAGCACTTCCAGGCCATCCAGCAGCTGCAATGCCTCTTTCATAGACCCTGAACATGTCGTCTTTGTGTCCGCACTCTTTCAGGAAGGCAGCATAAGCAATGACATGGCGCTGAGTGACACTGGGTGAGGCCATACATCTTTCGAACAAAGCCTGTGTCGAAGAAATGCCGCTGAGGCTCCATTCAAGATCTAATGCTAATGACCAGAGCCTGCTCATTCCAATAGTGTTTTGGATCTTGCGGTTATCAATTGCTCTGCGAATTACATCTAATGCTGCTTCAAATTTCTTCTCTTCGCATAAGAATTCGCAATAATAAATATAAATTCTCACGCAATCTTCGTTTGTCAATGCTCCTTCGTTATTTTCGTGATTGAAAAGTATAATGTCGAACAGCATTGGTGGATTTGTTGATAATTTAGCAAGTCCAATCCATAAATCAGAAACATTTCCGCCAAAAGCAAAGCGGGGTTTCACTGTTTCTATTGCTTCTATGAGAACCAACATTTCATTTTTTGTATCTTCTTCAAATAACTCGTCAACTTGTTCCCAAACTTCTAATAATTTTGTTGGTTGATAAAAATAAGGAATATCTTGATGTAATGGTGCTTTGTTCAACCATGCAAGGATATTGTTTGGATCCGCGCGTAAAACTGTTGCATTCAATAATATTGGATGCCTATTAATTAAATCATTTAATTTTGTCATGAATAGTTCACGCAATTCTGGTGCTTTTATGATGACATGCTTCATAAACTCAGTAGCACTCGTGTAAACTACAGCAAAGTCGTGTGCAGTCCTTGTTTGTGATAATGCATCTTCATAAACTTGTAAAGTATCAGCAAACAAGCCCAATCTTGAGTAATGGTCAGCTATGGTACTCCACACTCTTCCTGTCTCTACAACGAAGTCTTCGCAGCCACTTTTAAGCAGTTGATCAGCATCTTCTATATATGGATCAGCCATGATGATTTCTGAAAGCTTGGACCAATAAAAGTACTTCGGCTTCTCTTTTACAGACTTAAAATCAGGATTATTTAGAATAATTTTGAGAAAATACGCAGCTTCTTTGTAGGCGTTGTTAGTAATGAAATAACTTGCTGCCTCTTCGATATATTCAGGATGCAGCTTTAAAATACGCTTGTATGCATCGAAAACTGTAGGAATTGATTTTAATTCTTTGATTATTGGCAAATATTCTGACCAAATCTTGTCGTGTTGCGTTATTGGTAGAGATTGTAATGATCTGTTGAATGTTTTTCGGAGTATTGTAACTTTTTTTTGTCTTCCCAAAAAATCTAGATAATTAATCCATAGTCTTGGGCACAGATAAAGGTTGATTAGGGCCAACTCGAATGTTTTGTTCGCTTCTTCTATCTGTTCTTTGTTGTTTTTTAATTGATCTAAAATATAAGCTGAACGTGTGTCCGTAAAATTAACCCAGATCTTATAAGAGCGAGAAAATTTGCAGTTTGGACCAACAGCGTCCATATACATCTTCCATAATTCGTTTGCAGATGAAATTTTTGCTTCATCTGCAATTGTAACTAAACTCTCGGGATTAGAATACAACAATAAGTCTCCTTTTCGTGCTTCTATGTTGTTTAAAACATGATCTACCGTCTGAAATATCGAAAAGGGATTTGTTGTCATATTTAAAGTCAAAAAACAAATTTACATGGCAAAAAACAATAATGAAAAATATCCATCGAAAACATATTTTTAAAATATGGGATGACTTCACATCAAAAAAAGGCTGAAACTTTGGGATTAGGTAGTATAGACCTTCATGAACAATACATATAATGAACACTAGTCAAAACAATCTTGTAGTTTCGAGATACTACGCGTCCAATTTGAATATATCTGAAAGTGCTTGCAAATAACTTTCTAACGAAGCTTGAGCCTTAATACTTCTATCATATAATTACTATATGTATATAAGTATAGTGTTAAGTTTACTAAAATTTTTATCGCAAGTAAATTCCCAAAAACGAATTTTTTCAACTAATTAAAGAAATGAGTTATCATTAGATAAAAATAACATTTATAAAACTTATGTTTTAATATATGAATGACAAAATATATTATTAGCGCATAATATATTAGAAAAATAAAAATTGTTAATGAAAAGCAAAGAAATAATATGATGATTGTATTTTTGCAGAAAACAAAGCGGATGATTCACCTAAATGATAACAATTTATAAAAATCGAAATATGAAAAATGAAATATCAAACAAATTCCTCAATTTGAGAAGGAGCAATTGTCCACACTTCTAACAATGCATCTTCTGATACGCTTGCGAGTGTCCATGGAGAATCAGGGCACCAATCGAAAGCTGTAATTGGTGCAACATGGCCATTATGTGCGAAAACTGTTGGAATCTCTGCTGAAGTTGTATTTCTGAAGCTCCAGATAGCAACTGCTGTGTCTTGTGATGCGCTTGCAACAATATCTGGTTCTGTTGGCGACCATTTAAGAGAGGTAACGCTCATATCATGGGCATGAACGTTCGTGAACGGGATGCTTGGATTTCTAAAATCAAATATTGAAATTAAGCCGCTCGCGAATCCTGTGACAAATAAGAACGGGTGATGATTTGAAAATTGTATTGCAGTAACACCTGAACCGAATTTTAATGTTTGTTGAGGATTTGAATCTCTTGAATCGACAAAAATTGCTGATTTTCGACCTTGTGCGATAAACATTTGCGAAGGATCGTTTTCATTAACAGACAGATCAAGAACCGGACGATCTAAGCTGAGAATCGGAACTAGAGTTGATGATTTAGAATCGAATTGGGCTAAAGTATTATCTTGGAAGCAGAAATATGGCGAATAGTTATCCTTGATGGAACTGCGGCACAAATATGCTGGTGATGAGATGTTTTTCGTAAATGTTTCTTTATCTCCAATTACTGAGATAACTTTATCTGTGCCGACAAAAATGTTGCCTCCTTTGTCTGTGTTGCAGCACAGTGCTTTTCCTTCTATAGAAATTGTTCGTTTCTGTTGTATTTTTCCCCATTCTGAATTAGTTTTTGTTGGATGGAAATCGGGCGAATTTTTGTTAGGAAAACATGCTGTCCAAAGAGCAATTGATGAGTTTGTCTCGTTAGGATGGGCCATAACTAAACCGTAATAAGAAGAATCACCAATGAAGTTCGATTCTTTCGTGAAACTGAGCGAAATGGGTCTAGATTTCTGTGCGTGCATAATTATTCCATCGTAAAACTCGTGGACGTGGTACCGCCATTCAAAAAAATCTCGGACAATATCAGTCATTTTTAAATTATGACCCAAAAAATAAAATTCATGCCCCTCAATTTTAATTTACATGTCATATATAAATAACTTTACGTGTCATATTATAGCCTTCATCATTCAATTACATGTGCACTATATTTGTATTGTTACCCAATGTTTTATATATCCAACGATATAGGTGTCTATAGTCATTGTTATTGTCATTCTGATTAGAAATTAAATCAAAAAAAAAGGTAACATTTTTATTAATAAAACAAAAATTTAACATTATTTACATGTAATAAATTTAATTCTTATGAAATTATCCAAAAATAGATAAAATTTGAGTTCATTTTTCATCATTTGTTACTCAAAATCGGGAGTAATGCATATCTTATATAATATAATTTAAATCATGATTTAAAAATTATTTAACATAATTATTCTATATTAATTTTAACAAATCAAAATAAATTTTTTAATTTTCTAATTTAAATTTTGAAAAAGATGAGTTTAGAAAAATCGACTCTTATAGATGTTCAACAATAGTGTCAACAAAAACTAGAGATAGTGAAACAAATATTTAGGTAAATTAGCAAAATGGGATTTAAAAATAATTTTTATTTTGCAATTTAATTCATATATAGATACAAATACTTCAGTATTATTAATAAGAAATCAGCTAATGAATTCTGAAGCTACACTTCAAAAAAAATATCATAATTCTAAACAATACAAATAACTCTTTAGTATATTATATGCATCAATGTTTGCATTATATTCTAATATATTTGTCTAAACTTATGAGATATAAGCTTTAGACTCTATAATTTTTTTTTAATTTAAATCTTTGAATTTAAGACGTATTTAACAGATTCTGATGCTACAATCATACCAAACTGATACAGCGTGTGTCCGCTCTTAATCTTATAATTTAAATCAATTCCTTTTTGAATCCAAAATGAAACAAGTTCTGGCAGTGTTCTCTGATCAGCAAGTATTGGAGCAAGTATGTGAACTCCATTACATGATATTGTTTCTATTTTTACATCATCTTTTGTTGGATACAATAAATCAAAACATTCTATACTATTATGCTCATTAAAATTAGTTATATAAAATGCAGGAAGCCGTCCTAAAGAATCTTCCTTATTGAAATTCTTTATTTCGCTAACTGCAATTCTTAATATTTCTGGATTTCCTGTCATTGCTGCAATATGCACGAAATTTCTATTATAATTGAACATAACTCTAGTATCCGCATGCTGTGAAACTAACATCTGAACAATTTCAGGATTATTAACTTTACATGCTAAAGATAGAGGACATTCTTTGTTACTATTCATATATGATACATCACAGTAAAGGTCGAGTAATTGCTTAACAACATCAATAGAACATTCTGAAATAGCAGTCATCAAAATTGATCCGTGAATTTTAGCTATAATGTACTTTTTGCGTAATATATCGACGAATAAAGTAATAAAATCGATCTTATTATATCTGAGAGCCAGTCTTAGCAATGGATTGTAATCAATATCTTTTGAAAATGCTCCATTTTGTATTAAAAGATTGCAAATGTATGTGTTAGGAAGGAAAATCGATAGATACAGAGGTGTAATTTTGTTTTTTGATGATTCTAAAATATTTGCTCCTTTTTTACATAGATATGATGTACATTCAATAGCATTTCCAAATACAGCGTAGTGCAAAGGTGTAAAACCATCTGGTGTTTTTGTATCAATTTCATTAAAACTTACTAAAAAATTTAAACATTCTAAAGCATCATAAAAAGCAGCAATATGCAGTAACGGGATGTTTCTTGTTGGTATGTGTGATATATTTTTAATTGGTAGGTTATCATCAATATCTCCGAAGATTTTTGGTGGAGATTCTGGATTTAATCGCTCAGCAAGAACTTCAACGTCATTTTGTTTAACTGCTTCAACTAATGAATAAAAAGAAAATCGAAATGTTGGATCTTCTATCGATGAATTATTGCTTTTATTCGCCCTCATTTTTAGTTTTTTTTTTTATTTTGAGAGGAAAAATTTGCCCTCATCTTTAGGACAGAAATCTGATTATAAACAGCTTACATTCTATATTATTTGACCCAGTATATCCATATTTCATTAACAAACACAACTCAATTCGATTAAAAATGCAATCTTGAATTTCACAATTATATTATAGAAATGATAGACTTATAATTTATAAATATGTGTATTATATTCGTGTAATTATATTGCCTAAGCATATATAGCTCAATTCGATAATACTATCATGATTAATTTTGAAAATAATATAATATATGAGACTAATGTATTCTATGGTGATGATTAATAACAAATGCACATTAACATAATACATAAGTAGATATCAATCAATTCAATACATAAATTAAAAAATATATTTTTGAGTTAATAATTATTATTAAACTCATGTGTGTAATTACGAATAACATAGAAAGATGATATGTATCACATGATAGCAAGCTCAAATAATATAGTTCACTGTGATATATTTTTTCAATTTTAATTTCTTTTCAGTTCGTGATTGTAACATTAAATACTTGTTAAACAAGTTATTGGGATTTATATGCAATGAAATCTGTAAAAAAATAGTGAATACACAAAATTAAATCGAATTTTAATATAAAAGCTTATGGCTGCTTGAGTCCCCATGATCTATAAAGGGTCTCAATAAACTGTTCATCTGTATTGAAGTTAGGGCTGATTTCGCGGTAATAAATATTAAATTCTTCCTTTGAAATATTGTAGTCGCCATTCTTATCAAATGACTTGAAAAGATTGTGGAGAATATTTTCATGATCGGTTTTTGTAAGGGCTGGGTTGCGAATGCGGATATCATTAATATCGATCACATTTGATTTGTCTAAATCGAGTTGTGAGAAAACATCATCAATAGCATGCTGGCGGTTGGCATTCATTGGTGGGCCGAGGAAGAAAACGAACTCATCGAAAGAAATTGTGCCATCACCATTGCGATCGAGAAGTTGGCCAAGTTCAGTGCACTCAGCCTTATTAAGAAGAACGCCAATGTCGCCCATGAGCTTTGGGAACTCGTTCTTCAAATCGATCATTCTGTCACCGTTGTCATCAGCAATTCTGAAGACGCGGCCGAGTCCCTGGATACCTGTGGATCCTCTGGAGATGATTTTGGCGCGAATGCGAGCAAGGAGCTCCTCGAGTGATGGTTTAATCGAAATGCTCATCACAAAAATAATAAAAATTCAAAACCGTCAATTTTTAGCATTGTTCATTTGACTTAAAATATGGAATATTTACATGCTAAATAACAGAAATAATCGGTTTTCGTTCGATGAAAACCAAGAAATAAGAAATTACTTCTCATTTAAAAATTATTACTCCAAACTTGTGCAGTAGAAAGGAATTACTTTATATATTAATGTTTTGATATGTAAATCGCGTTTACTTTTGATCTTAAAATTTTTGAAAATTCATCAATTTGCCAAGCTTTTTCTATTTAAACATACCTAAAAACATCATTTTTCAAACTTAAATTCTCATAACATCATATTATATTTTATCAATTAATATATCTTGTTTTACAATTAAAATATTTGAGGTCAAGTTACTCATGTTGTTACAAACATTTTGTACCTTTGATAAAGAGCTATGATTTTTAAAATACAATTTTATTTTACAATGCAAACATAATTTAAACAAAACAAACTGAAAATAGATACAAGTTCCTTATTGAGGAACAAAGTCTTCTTCTTCATCTTCTTCATATTCGATATATTCATATTCATACTCTTGATTTTGTGGCTGTGAATTTGGTGGATTTGTACTTGGAGTATTATTAGGCTTTACCACATTTTGTGGGGGCTTCTCTGCCTCTGTTGGTGGTTTTCCAGCATCAGTTTGCGGTTTTGCGTTATTAGCTGTGTTTTGCTGTGGTTTAGATGTATCTGTCTGCTGTTGCGTCTGATTCTGCTGTGATTTATCTGTTTTGGCTGGTTGGTCAGTTGATTTTTGTTGCTGATTTGCAGGCTTGTTATTATTAGTATTTTCTAGTTGGTTGGTATCATTATTTGCATCAGGAATCTCTGGATCCGCTATATGTTGTGCATTTGGATCATTTGTTTGCGGATCCAATGGTTGTGTATCAGGAGAAGACTTATCGAATGCATCAGGCTGCAGTATAACAAGTATAATAAATAATAGAATGACTATAGTCAATGGTGCTGAAGCTCCAGCAAAAATATCATATAACGTTGTTGTTCTGTATCTTGAAAATTGCTTGAGACTCCATGATGTAGTGTATTTGTTGCAAAATTCTGATGTAGAATTAGTGTCGTTGTAGTATGGAGTACAATATTCAAATAATGCTACGTAATTAGTTAAATATTTGCTTTCTGTTGATAATCCTAATATGATGTAATTAATAATTAAGTCTACAAGTACGATAATAACGTAAATAATGAAAATTATTAATTTTTTCGGCATATTTATACCGATAAGTCCGAGTAATATCAATGAAAAAGCACTTATCGATAGTATCATAGTGATAACAGATAACGCTAGAAGTCCAGATCCAATTATATCTAGCCAATATGAATTGCATGTAGCAATAATACCATAAATACTAAATCCAAATGTTATCAGATGCAATACTACGAGTAAAATCTTGCACCAGAACAGATATATACCTAATTTGGACTTAGCAATAAGGTCGCTTCGCTTCTGAAACATTTTTTAATAAACGTACAGCATAAAAAGTGACAAAATGGTGGAAAATTGCGATGTTTGTCATAAGAAAGCGAATTATTCATGCCCGAACTGTGGTGCGAAATACTGTTCCAGTGTGTGCTATAAACTGCACTCAAAACAATGTGTTGAGAAATTTTCGAAAAAATTATTAAAAGATATGCCTGCTCCAAGGGTAACAAGTGAGACTATTATTGCCACTCAAAAGATACTAAGAGATTCTGAACAAAATGCTCAAAATATGCTTAATTATGAAGAAGTTGAACCTTGGAAGGCATGGTGGGAAGATAAACTTATAAAAAATCCACCACAACCAATATTTGTACCACCAGAAAATGTGTCTCCTTTGCTTCCATATCATTTAGTTGATATTTTATACTCATATTGTTATGTTTTAAGACTTTATAATGGGGACACATCATTTGATATCACAGGTGTTATTGATGCAATGCTAACAATATCAGATGTAATAGAAGGAACTCCAAATTTGGATTCCGTGAAAACATCATTATCTTCTTGTATTGAAAATACAAGAAAATCTGAGTTATTCGTTGAGTATCAGTGGCAAGTTGAGGTTGTTCATGATGTTGAGCTTGTTTTGCAATCAAAAGAACATATTTCAAAAGCTTTATACGAAATGTTCATGCTTTTCTCATCATCAAAGCATAAGAAAGCCACAAAAAAGCTCCAATTCTTTTTCGCATGGGCTCCATCAATTAATAAAAAAGTTCTTGAAAATTTGGCTGAAGAAGTTCATGAATACTACACTTCTCTCACAGCTTATCTTGTTGACGTTCACGCGAAAGAATTTTCCTTAACATAGATCCTATTTTTCATAATTTTAACAAACATTCATCAAACAATAGAAAACAAGTATTATATCAGTGCACATTAAAAACAATACTTATATATCGAAGGTAACACTTGCAATTTAAAAGCAAAAATCGATATTTGCAATACCAATCTGCTAGTTATTTTAGATATAAATTACAACTACTAGTGTTGATTCTAAAACAAATATAGCTTTATTCAAACAAATACAAAATTAATCAAAAATTAAAATAAAACTACAACATCGTAACGAAATTATAGTAAACTATTTGTGGTATAAAATTCAATTTTTGATGATTTTTGGACCAATTTTTCATTTTTTAATATTTTGGACCAAAGAATCTCGTAAGAATACCGCATATGATGCAACATACAGCTGTGAGCGCAAATAGGAGTGCAAATCTATGCAATGAGATCTTAAAGCTGTAAGTAATAATATTTTTGGAAATTGTTTCGCATAGTATTGCTTCTGAACTAAACATTGCGCAGTATACAACACTTTCGAAGAGTTCACGGGACTTTAAACCTGCATAGATACCTATAATAATCGAAATTAAAGTTCCGAAAAGGAAATTTATGACTTTTCTTGGAGAATTTTCTGCTTCTTCTTTTTCATCCTGCTTGAAATCTTCTGGTTTGATTTCTTTTAGCTTCGTTTTCTGCTCTTTATCAATATCATCTATCATCTTAATTTTTGACAATTTTAATTTACATTGTCAGATTTCATGAAGCATATTTTGACAAATATCGATACATGTAAAATCTTTATTTTGACATTTTAAATTCTGACATGTAATTATATCAATTTGACATGTAAATTTTCATTTTCACTATGAACAGAACGAAAGAAAGGGTTATGAATGGCACTGATTTAAACATTGTCATTCCTGGATACGAAGATATAAAAGGTGATGAATTATTGTATGCTTCATTTAGTTCGCCTGTTTCTAGCTCGACTTTACCTCCAATTTCAAAAAAGTATCAAAAGACGGATTTGGGAACAAATGAGAGTTCACTTCCAGTATTTGCAAATCAAAATGATATTGATCAACAATATACTACAACAAAAATGTTATTAGAATATATCGAAGCTCTCAATCATAAAGCAATTTACGCGGAAAATGGATCAAATTATCCTCCACACGAGCCTTCATTTTTTGAGGATATCTATCAGGCAACAATTGACGAATTGAAATTGAATAACAAGTAATCCTATTATTTTTGCATATTATTGTGTTTGTTATAATTAAATTGTATATTTATAAGTATTCTCTGCATCCTGCAACATAATTAATAAATATCAAACTTGAAAAATAAATTAATGAAATTCAATCAATAGAGGTATAAGCAAAAACGAAGAACTATTTATACTGATGTATTTTTGCACGAATTCAAGAACTTTAAAACAATATTTTTCTTGAATAATTTTAATTTGTTCTACAACAATTTATTTATAATAATCGTGATATAATCCTCATAAATATTTTAAATATTCAATATTATGATCTAATTCAATATATTCAAAAATTTCAAATTTAAATTAAATAGATTTATTCATTCTCTTTGATATGAATAGATTCATCTATGTCTAAATATTATATTAATAGCTTTTATTGATCCATTATCGATTTTGCTTGCTGTAAAACTTCATTTTTTATGGAAGATTTGCTTGTTTTAGCTCAAATCGAAAGTGAAAATCGATTTGCAGCCGAACAGCAGCTGAAAGAGAAGATAGAGAATGATCCTATTAAATCTGTTTCTGATTTAATTCAAGTTATTTCGAATTTTCAATCTGATTTTCGAGCCCTTTCACTAGGATCCATCATTTTGTTTCAAATTATGCGAAATTTATCAATAGAAAGTAATGGTACTGAGATATTTTTTGAAGTATCTCAAAAGGCTTTAAATTTGATATCTTATCCAAACGATAATGTATCTCAATCAGCAGCTCAATTGTTTGCAATTTCTGTGTCCCCTCTAATACGCACTAATAAATCCCCAGATATTCTCAATGAAATTTCTTCAAAAATGAATCCAGAAAATGATCAAAGAATTGTGCATTTTCTTATAGTAGCCATCGAAGGTATCTTAACTGAATGTGATTTAGAGCGAGAACAAACATTACCAATATTTCATTCAATTTTATCATTACAAGCTTTGCCTTTCTTCATTCATGACATTATAAAGGCATTTACATCATTGGTAGACTCAATTCCAATCATTGCTTCAGATGAAACGATTTATGAACAAATTTTTAATTTCGTGATACAAATAATTAAACAGAACGAATATAAATACGAGGCATATAATTTTTGGTATATATTATCAAAGAGTTCGTCAATTGTTTTCGAAAACTTTTTAGAAATAATTTTAAACCAAATTTACGAAGATCTTCAAAATCCAGAACAAATTCCAGAAGCAGCTCTAACATGTCTCAACATGGTAATCAAAAGGATCGCTAAAATGCAACATGCACTGCAAAAATTATACATAAATGCAGAAGGATTTGTAGAAATTGTTAATTTATTAATTTATTTGCGATTAATGACTACGCCAGATGTACATCCATGCGAAGAGCAGTGGGGTGTTTTTCAGTCAACAGAGAATTCTATAGCATGGCTTTGTAAAGCTATTGGCGATAAATCAGGAGAATATTTACTACAAAAAATCAGTCAGATTTTGTCGGAAACATTAAATGAACAAACGAAAGAACTTTCGATATTTCTTGCAAGAGTTGCAGGCCAAGAAAGCTTCTGCCTAACATTTGACGTTTTCATGGAGATACTATCTGTTTCATTTACAGATGAATCAAATTTAAGAGTCATATTTGAATGTTTAATCACAATAATAAACTTCTCACAACAAAATGAAGAAGGATTAGAAACAGAACAAATTGACGCATTTTTAGAACTCCTTGAGCCGATTGTTTCACTTTGTCAGAATGATGATGAGCATCTTGTTGCTTTATCATTGAATGCTTTAGGCTATTTAAGCGTTTTTAGCAAAGAAAAACAAGAAAACATTCTTGAAATTATTTTGTCAAACATTGTTGAAAACAACGAAATTGTTTCGAATGCTGCGACTGATTCTTTGGAAGTACTCTTCAACAAAACTGAATCTATGAATCTAGCATGTGAAGCAATTCCTGTTTTGCTACAATTCTTAGAACAAACATATAATAGTGATATTTATGTAACAAACATTCTCGATTCGATTCTTTTCTGCGTTGAAACTGCAAAAATCTCTGTTTCAGATTATTCAGAAGCTATATTCACCCATCTCATCAATGCAATACATGAGAATGATATCGTGAAAGATATTCTTTGCGCTGTCAGTGGATATTCGACTGAAATTGATCCAGAATTTATAAAAATTGTCTCGGAGTCAATTATAGAAGCGTTAAAAAATGCAGAAGATGAAGAAACATTCACACAGGTTTGTATCAATATAAGGGATGTTTTAGCTAATAGCTCATTCTGTGATTACTTGAATTTGATTGCGAAAATTTTAATCGAAAAAATGCAAAATGGAGGGATTTATTTAACGAATTCAGTATCAACTCTCTCGCGAATTGTCGAACTTTATCCAAGCACTGTTGCAGATGTCATTGAAATATTAATGGAGCATGTTTGCCAGTACTTTAACTCGTTCGATCAAACAGCTTCAGACCAAAATGTTTCAGCACACATTTGCTTGTTGACTTCAATTATTATAACGAATCCAGGATTCTATGAAGCCAACAAAGAACTTGTATTTGGTGTTTTCGTAATCTGCAAGAACAATGCAATAAATAGTGAGATTGTTTGCAGTGACATAATGGATCTCTTCTGTGAAATAATCAAAATTGACACTGAATCAGCAAAATCTTTTGTCGAATCTTCTTCTGATATTTTTGACTTGATTGCTGCATCGAATCCATTCCCAGACTGCTATGAAAGCCGACACGAAATTCTTTTCTTAATGAATACTGTTGGAATTGATGTTTCAATATTCGGAGAAATTTCAGAATCTGAATCTGACGACGAAGAGATAGAATAATGTTGTTTGTATTTTTAAATTAACAAAAATTAAAACTATTCAATAAAAATAGCTTCAGTTCATTCATGTGTGAAGCTAATGAACCATTGCTTCTTTAAATATTTGCATTGAGATCTATTTCTGTTACTTTATGATAAAATGGCACGCAATTTCATTACGACAATTATATGAAGCACATTTCAAAGCTGCAATATGATTGCCAGAGGTTTTTACACAATTCTCATCATAACAATTCAACAATTGAGCCTTCATGTTATTTCCTTATGATTGTAATGATTGACTTATTTGAAGTATGAATTAAAATGTTAATAAAAAAATCTATAAATAGCTTTATTTAACTTTGAAAGTAGTGTTAAACTTGTTAACTTTTGCGCGGCTGTTTCCGAATGATTTCTGAATGAATGTTAATGTTTCTTTGTTCTTGATTGCATCTGAAATAATCTGCTTACACTCATTAAATGTCTTGTCAGCAATTCCCATCTGCGTAATCTCGCTCTTCTTAAGGATGGATAAAGCACTCAATGATGCCAAGATCTCTTGTGGAATTGATATTCCACGTTTTGATGCTTCAACGATGCTCTCGATCAATGTTTGGTTGTCGCTTGACTCTGGAGTTGGGATGCAAGCTGCGACAATCTTTGTCAATTCAGCTGGGATTTCTCCTTCCAAAAGTGAAATCACGAGAGCCATCAACTTCACGAACTGTGAAGTCTGCGAGCAGTCAGTTTCACTGAGCATTAATAAGGAAGATAACAGGGACTCATAAGCCTTTGCGCGCTTGAGATGCTTCTCGTTCTCAAGGCAGGCGCGAATGACTTTAAACACAGCCATTGCTCCGTATTCATCCTTGAGCGAGAGTGTTTCAGCGAGTTCTAAAATTGCTTGTCCGAATTTCTCACCGAAATCAGGTTCGACGATGTTATTGGAGATGCATGTCTCAACAACTTCAAGGACAGAAGCAACTAACTCGAATGAAATTGTTGTCATGACCGAAGCGGCTTTTTCTGGCACGCAAAGTTTCTTGGCAGATTCTGGGAATTTTGCTGCTAATTTTGCAACGAGGTGGAATAAAACTGTGTTGCTGTCTGTGAAAGCATGCAATGGTAAACCACCGAAAACTGGAAGCTTAGCGTCAAGAATGTCAGCAAATATTTTTTCGATTAATTCGCTTTTGATTGTGAATTTCTTCGCGATCTTCTTTAATACGTCAGCGATAGCGTTTGCCTTAACATTCTCTTCTTGCTGCTCGAGGATGTTTAATAATTGCGAGAATAATTCGCAAGCTGTTTCTTCTGTCAATCGAGGCAATATTTCGATAGTTGCATCCAATACATAGAATATTTCGCTGCCTTTGAAGTCAGAAAGAGACTTTTTAACGAATTCGACAATGGATTCGTTATTCTGGCTTCCAATTGTTGCCAAAGCAGTGGCAAGCTCAAGGCGCTCTTTGCGAGTCATTGTGTGCTTCGTTGAGTTGAAAATTGCGTGCAAAACTGGAACAAATTTTGCTCCTGACTTAGAAACAGCGAAAAATCCAGCAATTTTGCATGCAGCAGATCCAGCGTAATCGGATGTTAATAATCTCTGTGCCTGCGACACAACGACATCAGCAGCCTCCGAAACAAAGTCGGCGTTGACGTGGCCGATCGAAGAAAGTAAGTCGATGGATTCCGCGGCAATTTTTGGAGACTGGTCTTGAATGTGCTGGATTGCGAATTCGTATATAGGAGACACAACTGCCAAAGGTGTTGATGCACCTGCGCTAAGGAATCTTTGAACAAGCTTGAAGAAGAATGAAATCGAATTTTCATCATAGTTCTTAAAAGTAGCAATAACTTGATGGATAAAGCGATCATCAAGTGAAGAATCTTCATCATCTATGATTTCACGTAATGATTTATGAGCAGCAACGAGAATATTATTATCTGTTGAGTATGAAAGCTTAAGAAGTGACTGAAGAAGCTTTTTATCTGTAGAAATAGCGGAGGGATTGCAATAACATACAAAACATGATGCAATTTGTTCAATAACAGATCCTTCAAGTAATTTTAGAACGTGTTGCTTAATAACAGGTTCTTTATTATCAATCGGTATCACATCTGTTGTCGCAACAAACAAAGCAAAAGCTGCTGTCGTTGCTGCGCTTTGTGGTGTCCCAACAGAATTCATCATTTTCTCGAGAAAAACGTTGTGTATTGGAGTGTCAACTTCAACATGGTATTTATTTGCGAAATTAAGTAAAAATGCAGGAATTGCGGGTGATTTTTGAAATTCAGTATCAATATACTTGACTAGCTCTTCGAAAATGGTTGCAGCATTGTCGAGATCAATGAATGTGAGGAATAGTAATAATTTGAGCAACTGTTTTTCCTTTTCTTCTTGTGATGTAATTTCTTTGAGATGGTTGACTTGTTTAGTGATTGTATCGGACTCTTGTGTGAACGAATAGCGTATTAATAAAGGAATGAACTGTGGAACTATATATGGAGTGGTTTCGGCAATATTAAAAAGGCACTCCCATATTTCCGATGAATTAATATATTGAACTGGCTCCTCAGATTCAACATCTTCCTCTTTGCCGATGGATTCTGAGAGTTTTGCATATAAATCAACTCGATTCATTCCTATGTCTTTAATTCTGAAGTTTACAAAATTTTGGTCTAAAAAAATTTTCAAAATTTCTTTTTAGCAGAAAAAATAAACAGTTTATATCATATTATTACCAACTACATTATTAAAAATCGAAAATTCGAATTAATTTGTTCATATTTTTTGAATTTAATCTTTTAATAGCAATAGAATCATATTTACATCACATTATGAATAGCTGCACAGTTAAATTTTCATAATTCAAACTATTTTTCAAATTTCATTAACTATGCTTTTAAAATCAAAGGAATAGTATTTATAAAAGGGGGGAAACTCCACTTTTTGGGAAAATTTTAAAGGTGACATTATAAAAACGCCTCCTGCAGCTCCATCTAACGTTCCAAACTCCTAGATGCTAATATATTAATATAGAGCAGGAGATGCAGAATAATTTTGCCGTAGAGTGTTTTTTCTCAGTTGAAGTTATTGTCACGATATTTTG